>SNQJ01S0009018.1:59499-69857 GCA_010110895.2 Picea sitchensis
TAGGGAGTCTAAAACATGAGGAAAAAAAATTTCACTTCAAGGGATTTGATCACTTTGAGTGCAACATCGATCCAAATTTTAAATGGAACTTTGTTAACACATTTTTAATAGTGTGTTGAGATGAATAAATTCTCAACATGGGGTTTCCACACACACATACACACTAAGAAACAACATAAATCCATCTTAACTCTAAATAAATCACACCTAGAGGGATCAAATCCATAGAAGTGCAAACTTTTTTTTTGCACATCTATGTATTTGATCCTTCTTGATGCATGATAGATCTAGAGTTAAGAATTAATTTTCATTAAACAATGACATATGTTGAAACCTTGATATGTTTGGTTTCCTATACATTTTTATTGGGTAGAAAGGTGTTTTCTATAGCACAGTAAAAATAATATTTTATGAAGTAGATGTGTAATTCCTTCTATCCTAAACATTTAGTTGACACATGACATGTCGATTTTGACTGGTAAATTCTACTAAGGGGTACATACCATACCCTCTACCCCACTCTCTCTCTCTCTCTCTCTCTCTCTCTCTCTCTCTCTATATATATATATATATATATATAAAGAAATAGTGTAATCCATGATAACTTTGGATCTATCATGGGACCAAAGTTGATATATCTTGGTTCAAATATTTTAACTGTTTGTTTCTCATTTGAGGGAGATGAGTAATTAATTTCATTTTGAACATGGAGTTGACACATGGCATATATGTATATTAAGAAAGAATTTAAATATATATAAACTCCAAATCGATCATGCACAAAAGATCTATAATTGAAAACCTCTTTTGTACTGAAAAAGTATATATATATATATATGTTGGAAGTCAAGTGGTTGTAGCTCAATTAGTTGGGGTGGGGAGTTTTGTCCTCGCCATCCAAGTGAAAAACCTCAAAGGATTTGATCCATCTTAGACCATGATATGTCCAAAGTTTGACTGAACTTCTAACGACCCCAGTCGTTATGACTACAAGCGAAGTAGAAGATGCAATTTTTTTTTTCTTTTTGACAAGATGACAACAACGATTACAGCTAGACAACACACCCAATGAAGAGCACCATGCCCGCCAAACAGGAAACAAACCTCTATGACTTCGCGCACTGGCACAAGAGAAACTGGGCGACCGTGCGTAGAACAACAAGGAGAATGACTACCTGCTCGACACTACATGACCATGCCTACCAGCTAAGGGAAAACACCCCCATCCTAACATGATGGCCTCAATGACCAATTAACTAGAACCTCAGTGGTGTGCAACCAAATGCAAGAAGGCATTGTAACCCAAGCGCCAACAACGAACTTACCATATTAACAAACCCACAATGGGAAGTACAGACCCGAGCCAAGTTATCAATCGCCTATATCCAATAGGCGAAACAATGATCTCCTCATCAGGAATCATGTCTCCCCCAAGAGATAAGCAAAACTATAATCTTGGCTCGACACATCCTATCTGGATAAAGGACTCTAGATAAATCTGACTCGCTAGGAACCGAATACCGATAAGAAGACCACACCCATACTCCAAGAAATAGGTCAACGAGATGCAAGAAGATGACAACAAAGGAAGAATGCAAGACAATGCACGACTTCGACAACAACCCAACCATTAATCACGTCTAAATTAGTCAATACCTTCAATCTAATTTAACATCGATTACCAATCCAAATATCAAGTCAAATTTCAATTAGTCAACAATTTACGATTCTAAATTAACATTAAATTCAACAAGTCTAAATTGCAAATTAATTACAAGCCCAAATTGTAAATTAGATACAAGTCTACATTACAAATTAAATACCATCTAATTTACCAATTTACCAATATACAACAACATAACCATAGTAATGTAATTTTCTATAAATATTACATTATTCACAACATTAATTCCCTAACATCGTCATCATTATTAAACATAATGAAGCTTTAACCAGTTGTCCAATACACAAATAAAAATGATGAGTAATAACAATCTGTCTATTAATTTTATTTGAGTTGTAATCATCCATATAAATAAATCAATGTATAACCAATAGTAATCTGAAATCACTTTGTAATAATCAATGTGTACAAAATGCAGCTATATATTATTTACACAACAATGAATAAATAAGTAATATATATAAATATTACCTACACACAGCTTTTACTTACACACAACTATATATAGTATTTGCGCAGCTATTTATATACAAAGCGCATATGTATAGAGATATGGAATAATAAGGACTAATAAATGCCAAAACAAAACTATGAGATATTACACAACATTGATAAATAACTCGCGGTAGATCACCATGATTTACACTAGTAAAAACATAGGTGGTCACACGAATGCTAGAAGGTAAGATGGAGTCAACAAATATCTAAAATGCAATCATAGGTTATAGGTGGAATCGTGGCCCAATAATGCTCATTCACTGTCGGTAAAAGACAATAATATTGTTACACCACAGTCATGGGAAATCTATGGCTATCATCTAGCAAATATAATAGCTATTATTTAAAGAAAGAAAAAGATAGCGAGTGCATACTATCTGGAGAATCGTTGTCATTGTAGTTTCGTTACATCATACCCGAGGAACCAATCCCAAAATCATTGTTAACCAAAATAAATTGTTGTTTAATGCTATGAAGGAAAATAGTTGTCTCTTGTTTAATGGAAGTCTACAGAAGGGTAAAATCGCCATTAATTCTAAGTAATTTCTCCCAGCCCCAAGAACAAAAAAAAAGGCATGACCAAAAACCTAGAAATGCACCCCTATTCACACTGACTACGCCGCCCCCCTTTTCTGATACACAGTAAAAATTTATGAAGGCAGTCCAACAAACTTTCATGGTTGTTCAAGGGAAACTGATTTAGGCACTCAAGGGGAGATCTCGTTGTATGGTTAAATGCATGGATTGTTGTCATAAGGTTAAAATAAAACGCAGGCATAAGCATGGTATATACGCCCCCAATCACATATTACAACCACCACTATTGATACCGCAAAGCGCTACCCATTACACAGTATATACACAGGCAAAAATAAAACACAGAAACGTAGAGAAAAATAATTAAAACGCAGCCAAAATACCTTAAAAATAGTCAATCGAGTCAAATTAAAGTGTAGAGGTAAAGTCATTGACCATAGGTGTGAAAATGTMAGGTGAAATTTGCATATTAAAGGAAGACCAGATGTATAAAAACCACACAATAATTTTCGTGGAAAAGCATTAAAATTGCCGATGAMATTCATTTAAAATCATAGATATTATTTCATTAAAATGCAGATAAACTTTCATCAAATGCAGAGGGTAATAAGCAGATCGCGGAAGTAAGGATAACAATCGCAGAAGTATGTATTCGAAAAAGGAGCAAGGAAAACCATCAATCMGAAACTATTGACAAAGGGTAGAGGACTAGGCAACACATCCTTYGCTCATCATCCACGCACATAAAAGAAGGGTGTTAGGATCTATAGGTCTATTAACACTGAAGTGATGATCGTCGATCTGGCTACTGGCCAACTTCTCAAGAAAGGACTAATGATCTAGGGACGAGGGCGAAGTAAAAGCGCAAACTCATCACAAATCAATAAAACCAACCAGCCAGTCACAACATTGAAGATCGAAAGCCAAGGGAATCAATCAACAATGAGCTTAAGGCTATGGAAAATTAAGTTATCAGTTAAAATTCTAAGTCAACATTTCTTACACAATTAAAATACAGAATTGAAAGTGTGAGGTATAATAAGAATCTACCATGCAGTATGATGTAGGCATATCATAGCCCAAGTCGTTCTCTGTGTGTCATTATCCCGTGCACTCTATGCAGCTCCCGCGTGCCGACTGATGATACTTTACCGGTACCTCCCATCCAACGCTAGGGGTACACTTCTTTCCCCTTAGCCCCCTGAACTGCAAAGGGGCCATGCACACTAAAACATACAACAACTAGCTCCTAGCTCGCTTCGTCAGGTTGAGCTACCACTCCTCACCGAGCTAGGTATCCCAAATCCCACAAGATAAGTCATTCAAGTCTAAAATTCTGCAGGGTAAGGTTACGTATCACAGAAGAGATCCATCATCCTTCTCCTCCCTCCTTTATATAGAGTTTCTAACTCAGTTTTTTTCCCAAAATCCCATTTATTTATTGTTCAATAAATTAATTCATAAAAATCCTCCCCGTACAAGTGCCACCCATCCCCTTCATTACACCATAAATTAATTTCATTAATTAATTAATTAATCCTATCTCCCTCACCCACCTAAAAGCATTCCTAGAATCCCTCCTAGGTGTGCCCATATTCCCTTACACATTTTAATGACTTACTCCCTTACAAATTTACTAGTTGAGTTTAATTTAGAAAGTTCTTAAATGCTAGATACCTTACTAATTTACTAGTTGAGTTTAATTTAGAAAGTTCTTCTTTTTCCTTGTGTTTCCCCTTTCTTTTTAGGTTTCCTTCTTTTTTTTAGTTTCCTAATTCTTTTAAATTTCCCTCTTTCCCTTTTCATTTAAAACTCAAATTGGCAGTTCTAGAAAGTTAACTTTTTCCCCTCTTCCTTTTTAATTAATAATTTTTTAATTAGCATATCTGATAAAACAATTATTTCCACTTTTTCCCCCTTTTTAAATTTTATCGTCCAAAATATTTTTATAAATTAATTGAATTACTTACCCCCTTCTCGTCACATGATTAATGATTATTATCATTATTATTATTAATTTTTTTATATATATAATTAGATAAAACAAAATTGTCACAAGTATCACTTAGACCTAGACTTTATTTTCCTAGGTTGGGTGACATTTTATTAGGGAAATTATTTTAAATCTTTATTATCACGTTATTCGTCCTAAGGCCATCTATTTTTATGTATTTATTAAATAACAATGTTACGTGCCCTTCAGGACGCACTAGGTGCTCCAAGGGTGCCACTTGCCTCATTTTGTTTCCCTTGCACGACGTTCCCTTTAGGACAAACTATGTGCTCCAAGGGTTCCACTCACCTCTTGACTGACTTGGTAGACATCAAAAAACCCTAGAGTCAATACTCCACCAGGTGATCTTGTGGGAGACTAAGGGCCTCTAAAGAATAATACCCTTTCCTTATTGCATGCCCCTTAGAATCATCGTGAGTGACTGCCGCAGTCAGCCCTCATGGCATCATGGGTCTTCTCGAACTAGGTAATCGTTAACCTACAGTTCAAGCCACAGCGGGAGTGCTAGTAGTATGTGGCAGGGTTGCTATCCACACTTCTCCCTCAATGTCTCTGGTAGTCGTGAGTGACCCCTCAACTCCATAGGTGAGTCTGGTCGACAAGTTATCGTCAGCCTACATCATCAACAAATCATGTCATAATAATATCCATAATCATGTCATCTTATCAAATGCACAAATTTCATATATACAACAATCAAACCCCAATAGTCCACTCCCCGACTCGGTTTGGAGTCCAAGGGATTTCATCAATGCCTCTGCATCCTCAAGGTCCAAAATCCTGCACACTCAGGAAAACTGAGTCAATAGCACATGTCTATGTCAATACAAAAAAATAACATGTCATCAATTCATAACGCCTCATAATCATAATCAAATTCCCAAAAGTATAATAACCCGGATCACTTGCAAGCAAGTGTCCTCAAAGAATAAGTGCACTCAGTGTGCACAAGAGTGGGATGTTACATACACCCCCTCTTGGTCTAAACTTCGTCCCAATTTTCCATAGTATATAAGTACCCAAATAATGTGTATCACAGTATCAGAAGTCTATATATCAAACAAAAATGGAAATTGTTGTTTCATATCATATGCATCCTCCCAGGTCATCGAGTGCGGACTATAGTTGTCCCACTAGACCTTTACCTGATCTACTGTTTGACGTTGTAGTTGTCAAATACAATGATCCAAGATGCAGATCGGCTCAGCCGTGAGTGCTCGCTCGTCCGATACCTGCAAGAAACTCATGCCAATAACATGTGTAGGATCACTAATATAATGTCTCAAAATAGATAAGTGAAAAACATCATGCATACACCTCAAAGAATCAAGCAAGGCTAGTCGATAGGCCACATACCCCTTCCTCTCTACAATGGACATAACTCTTAAGTCGATCCTTCACTTCTTTAATCCTTTGTCTTATTGTTTTCATTTTCTCTTTCGTCCGGATCACTTCTGGTCCCACCAGCATCCTATCCTCAAGTCGATCCCAACTCAAAGGTGTCTGACACGGTCTCCCATAAAGGAAATTGAAATGTGACATCTTAAGGGTGCTTTGGTAACTATTGTTATAAGCGAATTCCACTAGTGGAAAGAATTCTTCCCAATGATTTTGTTGGTCCATCACGTACATGCGCAACATGTCCTGCAAGGTATGGATTGTTTGTTCGGTCTGCCCGTCAGTCTCCGGGTGATACACAATACTGAATTTAAGTTGGGTTCCCAAGGCCTCTTGGAAACTAGTCCAAAATCATCTAGTAAAAACTAATCCTTGATTAGACATAATCCTCTTAGGCACGCCATGCAGCCTCACAAACTCAATGATGAAAACTCTAGCTATGTCAAGGGCCTAATACATCATATGCACAAGAATAAAATGAGAACTCTTCATCAGAGTGTCGACTACCACAAAAATCAAGTCGTGTATCCTTGCCGTCAATGGCAATCTAACAATGAAATCCATCGAAATGACCTTCCATTTCAATTCTGGAATAATGTGTGGTTGTAGTAATCTTAATGGATGTCTATGTTCAACCTTTACGTGCTGACATTCTAGACATCGGGCACATATTTAACTATGTCTGCCTTCATTCCCTTCGAGAAGAATAAGGGTTTAAGGTCTACCCTCATCTTCGTGACTCGTGGGTGGGCCATGTACACTGCTCTGTGAGCCTCGTTTAGGATCAAGCTCCTCAACTTGTTGTTCGATGGTACGTAAATATGATTTTAAAACCTCAATAATACATCGTCTTGAAACGTAAATCCCTCAAATCTTGGTACCATCATTGTGTTTTGTCCGATAAAATCCTCGACCTCTTTGTACCAGTCATCGTCGAGATGAAAAGTTAGAATCTTTTCACGTAGATTCATCTGGAGAGGCATTACCAAAAATATCCGTGGTCTCTGACTCAATGCATCTGCAACTGGGTTCATTGTTCCTTTTATATAAGAAATCTTGAAATCGTACTCTCTAAACAGTTCCAACCAACGATGTTTTTGCGCGTTCAGGTTGATTTGCGTAAAGATGTGTTGTAGTCCATAGTGGTCCATATTTAGTTCATATTTTCGTCCAACTAAGTAGTGTCTCCAAACCTTCAAGGCATAAACAATGGCTAACAACTCCAAATCATGCGTTGCATAGTTCTCCTCATGCCTTCTCAGTTTCCTCGAGATGTAAGCGATCACTTGACCATATTGCATCAACACTCCACCTAAGCCTTCCCTGGATGCATTAGTGCATACCAATAATTTCGCGTCCATGTCAGGGACCTTTAGTATCGGTGTCATTTTCAAAAATTCCTTGAGCCACCAAAAATATTCCGCGCATTTCTCGGTCCAAACTAAATTCTTGTTCTTCTTATGCAACTCCGTGATCAGATTCACTATCTTCAAAAATCCCTCGATGAACTATCGATAGTATCCCACTAAAACCATGAAGCTGCACACTTCTAGGACATTCATCGACACAGGCCATTCCATAATAGCCTTGATCTTTTTTGGATCCACGGCGATACCTTCGTCGGAGATGACATGCCCTAAGTAGTGAACCTTCTATTGATAAAACACGCATTTGGACAACTTCCCATATAATTTATGGTCTCACAGACATTGTAGTACCAAGTGCAAGTGCTCTTCATTCTCCTCTATCGTCTGAGAGTAAATCAAAATATCATCAATAAATACTTGGATGAACTTATCCAAGTACTCGCGGAACACCCCGTTCATCAAATTCATAAATACCCCTAGGATGTTTGTCAGTACAAACGATAAAACAGTAAACTCGTAATGTCCAAACATCGTCTTAAAGGTGGTATTAGGGACGTCATCCTCCTTGATCCATCACTGGTGATACCCTGGTTGCAAATCGATATTTGAGAACACTGTCGCACCCTTCATCTGATTGAACAAATCATCAATCCTCGACAACGGATATTGATTCTTGATTGTTTCCTTGTTCAATTGACGGTAGTGAATGCAAAGCCTCCACAACCCATCCTTCTTTCATATGAAAATAATAGGCACTCCCCACGGTGACACACTTGGACATATAAGTCCCAGGTCCAACAACTCCTTTACTTGCATTCTCAACTCCTGTAAATCTAGGGTTGACAAACGATAAGGTGTTATAACTATTGGTTCAGTCCCTAGTTTTAGGTCTATGGTAAATTCCAACTCCCTCTATGACAAAATCCCAGGTAACTCCTTCAGAAAGACATTTGCAAACTCTCTCACCACCGGAAGGTTTTCTAGACCTTCCGCTACTCCCTTCTCATTTAACGCAAGGATTACATAAAGCTTACACCCATTGCGCATGCTCTTCCATAAATGCAAGGAAGAGATGAACCTCATGGAAAATCCTTGATTCCATCCTACAATCACTCGTCCTTGTCCCTCATCATTGACCAAGATCAACCGTTTCATCTTACAGTCGAGTATCACCTCATGTGATTTCAACTAGTCCATATTGAACACGATGTCATAAGATCCTAAGATCCTGACGTATAGGTTGGCCCTGGTGACAAATTCTCCCAAATTAAGGGTACATCCCATAACCTTGCCTCTAACCTTTTGTTTGGCTTCTGAATCCATCTCTACAAAGATAAACTCATTGTGATCGACTACCTTTACCTTAATCCTTTTTAGCACTGCACCAGAAATGAAACTCTCGGTAGCACCAGGATCTATTAAAATACTAAGGGTCTCATCAGTGATGGTACCTAATGTCTCGAGCACAGTCGACTAGTGTTCTGCCTCGCAGTTATTCATTGTTGCATGAATCTAATGGGCCTTGACCAAATCTCTAGATGCTCTAGTCCTCTCCACTGGGCAGTCGCGTTGGTAGTGTGGATCCCCACATGTCCAACACCCCTTCTTCGATCCAGTACTCCTAGTACCTGAAGTAGAAGCTAACGGCCCACCGTCCTAGAATCTTCGTCTATTATATTGAACAAGCCTAAGTTGTTGCTCCTGCGGTCGACACTAATATTGATGCGGTGGTCCTTGGTAAGGAGTCTCCTACTGAGGCATTGGTCGTTGAGCTGTAGTGAAAGTGGATCGTTTGTCTGGCTGGTGTCTGATGCTGCAGCACACCAAATGACACCTTCCTTGCTGGTCTCGCTGGATTCCTTCTTGGACCCCCACTGATAAGATCCTTCTCTGCTATGAGTGTCTTCTGGATGAGATCATGCAAGGTTTGAGGCATCATAATCCTAACCTTTGCACATATGCTTCCATTAAGGCTGAACATGAACCTATTGACCTTAAGTTTCCCAGTATTAAGATGCAGAGCATACCGAAGAAACTCCATAAAATGGGCCTCATACTCGGGCACCATACCGCTACCCTGTTGTAAGGCGTTAAACTCATTGAGTTGATGCTCAATGGATTCCTCTGATAGGTACCTCTCTCGGAACCATTCCTCAAACAATTCCTATGACACATCTTTGATGGTCATGTTCAATTGTGGCAGGAGTGTCTTCCACCATAGAAGAGCGCTCCCCTTTAGTTGAAATAATGCCATGCATAACTTCATGTTGGTGGTATAGTCGCGAAGTGAAAAGCACATCTCCATATTATCCATCCATGCCTCGGCGGATGAGTCATCTGGGGCACCAAAGAACTTGGGAAATTTAACCTTCTTGAGTTCACAGTGAAAGCTACCAATATCGACCAGAGTGTACGGTCGACCCTAAGGGGGTGTCGGCGCCCTGGCCTCATCTCTGTCCAAACGGATGATCAGTGCCTCTAACATGCACTGAAAATATCTCATCAGTCCAGCCACATCACCCACTGTTATCTACTCTTGCCCGACAACCTGTTCGTCTCCCTGGGGGTTGGACCCCTTATTGATGGATGTTATTGGAGGCATCGCGCCTCCTTCCCTAGAAACTCATCGTCTGCCTTTGCGACATCCTCTAACCATGATTACCTACACGAATACAAGTCAAATTAATTAGAAACATTATAATCAATATCATATCAATGAAATTCGTAGTGATCCCAAGTTGCAGGTTGAACCCGCTCTGATACCATATGTAACAACCCCATTCATTACGACTACAAGCGAAGCAAAAGATGTAATTTTTTATTTTTTTGACAGGATGACAACAACTATTAGAGCTAGACA
>SNQJ01S0009018.1:72926-86514 GCA_010110895.2 Picea sitchensis
ATAATTGAAAGTGTGAGGTATAATAAGAATCTACCATGCAATATCAAGTAAGTGTACCATAACCCAAGTCGTTCTCTCTGAGTCGTTATCCCGCGCACTCCATGCAGCTCCCGCTTGTCGACCAATGAGACTTCATCAGTATCCCGTAGCCAACGCTAGGGGTACTCTTTGCCCCCCTTATCCCCCTGAGCCGCAAAGGGGCCACACACACTAAAATAGAGAACAACTAGCTCCCATCTCACCTCGCAAGGCCAAGCTACCACTCCTCACCGAGTTGGGTATCCCAACTCCCACAAGCTAATTGAGTCAAGTCTAAAATTTTGCAGCGTAACGTTACACATCACAGAAGAGATGCATCATCATTCTCCGCCCTCCGTTATATAGAGTTTCTAAGTCATTTATTTTCCCAAAATCCCATTTAATTTATTGTTCAATAACTTAATTCATAAAAATCCTCCCCGTACAAGTGTCACCCATCCCCTTCATTGCACCACAAATTAATTTCATTAATTAATTAATTAATCCTATTTCCCTCACTCACCTAAAAGAATTCCTAGAATCTCTCCTAGGTGTGTCCATATTCCCTTACACATTTCAATGACTTACTCCCTTACAAATTTACTAGTTGAGTTTAATTTAGAAATTTCTTAAATGTTAGATACCTTACTAAGTTAGTCTTTCTACTTTTTCCTTGTGTTTCCCTTTTCTTTTTATATTTTCTTTTTTTTTCCTAGTCTCCTAATGCTTTTAAATTTCCCTCTTTCCCTTTTCATTTAAAACTTAAATTGGCAGTTGTAGAAAATTAATTTTTTCCCCTCTTCCTTTTTAATTAATAATTTTTTAATTAGCAGATGTGATAAAACAATTATTTCCCCCTTTTTAAAATTTATCCCCCAAAATATTTTTATAAATTAATTGAATTACTTACCCCCTTCTCGTCACATGATTAATGATGATTATCATTATTTATTTAGTTATTTGTTTATTTTTATTTTTATATAAATAGATGGAAAAAAAAATGTCACAAGTATCACTTAGACCTAGACTTTATTTTCCTAGGATGGATGACATTTTATTAGGGAAATCGTTTTAAATATTTCTTATCACGTTATTCATCCTAAGGCCATATAGGTTTATTCATTTATTAAATAACAATGTGACGTGCCCTTCGGGATGCACTAGTTTCTCCAAGGGTGCCACTCGCCTTATTTTGTTTTTGCACGACGTGCCCTTAAGGATGCACTACATTCTCCAAGGGTGTCACTTGCCTCTTGACTGACTTGGTAGACATCAAGAACCATTGGAGTCAATACTCTTCCACATGATCTTGTGGGAGACTAAGGGCCTCTAGGAAATAATGCCCCTGGCTTATTGCGCGCCCCTTAGAATCGTCGTGAGTGGCTGTCGTAGTCGGCCCTCACGACATCGTGGGTCTTCTCGAACTAGGTAATCATTAACCTATAGTTCGAGCCACGACATAAGTGTTACTAAAATGTGACAGGTCTGTTGTCCACACCTCTCCCTCAACGTCTTTGGTAGTCATGCATGACCCCTCTACTCCACATGTGAGTCTAGTCGGCAAGCTATCGTCAGCCTACATCATCAATGAATCATGTCAGAAGAATATCCATAATCATATCATCTATTCAGATGCACAAATGTCATATATACAACAATCAAACCCTAATAGTCCACTCCCCGACTCGGTCCAGAGTCGAAGGGGTTTCATCGATGCCTCTGCATCCTCGAGGTCCAACGTCCTGCACACTCAGGAAAACTGAGTCAATAGTACCTGTCTATGTGAATACAACAAAATAACATGTCATCAATTCATAACACCTCATAATCATAATCAAATGCCCAAAAGTATAATAATCCGGATCACTTGCAAGCAAGTGTCCTCAAAGAATAAGTTCGCTCAGTGTGTGCAAAAGCGGGATGTTAGAGAACTTGATTAAAACATTTTAAGTGTGTCTTTCTAATTTGAAGGAGATGAGTAATCCATGATAATAAGATTGAAGCTAACGATGGTGGTAACAAGAATTAAAACCACAACCATAACAATGTTGACAATGACAATGATGCTATTCCATGAAACTTTAAGAAAAATGATAAAAAAATAATTGATTTTTTTTAACATTTTATTATTTTACATATTGGAAAAAACTTTTTTTAATTTTCATAACTTTAATGAGTCAATTGGATAGAAAATATATAATTTGATAAATAATATAAAATAAAAATATAATATAAACATAACAAAAATTAAATCATGAATAATTAACTATATACAAATTTTATAAATAAATAAATATATAATAATGTGTTCGTCGAGTTTAGTTTGGGTGATTAAAAGGAATGATGGTATCCTCTACAAATAATTTCAATTTATGCAAATAACATGTTAAAGTTAACAAAAATGTTGATAGGCAAGATGAGCGTTGACCGAAGGGACCGTGCTCACAGAAATTCAAAGTCGCCTCAACCACTTGGAGGCCAGTGCAAAAAGACTAGCTGAGGACTAGATAAGCTAAAAGGAAAAAATGGAACGCATGGTAGGACAATTCCACCTTTACCTACGCTATGTCCACCACATGGACATCACTTCAGCAGACCAGAGCGAAACAACAACTTGTATCAGGAAGACATGCACGGTGGAGAAGAGGAAGGAGAATGAAGCAAGAAAGGATGGATATGAAAGACATCCCATCATCTTGGAGCAACACAGGTTGGATTCGGTGTAGGAGCTACCCTTGTTTTATGGTTATGTCTTTTATGTATATGTTATGGTTTAGTTTTTCAAACTAGTTTTCGGTGCACTGGGTCGGTTTTCAATGGTAGAGGCCTAGCACCCCTATTATCTTAGAAAACACAACTCCATGATCCCTGATCTAGTTTCATTTTTGGCAGATCAAGGGATTCCCCTTTTCTTTTTTGTATCATATAACTTCTTTCAGTAATACAAGAGATCACACTCACTCCTAAAAAATAAAAATAAAATGTTAAAATTAGCAATGGAATCGAAAACTTTTCCAATCTTTATAAAAGTAAAACTATCTTTAAAACTTTTAATTGTTTGATCTATTTTATACAATGCTTTCCCATAATCAAACCATTAACACGCCGAGTCAATTTTAACATCAGAACATTCCTTACATAAACATAATGTTAAGAGTGTTTAATTAGATGACGTGTTGTTGAATCCAGCCCTCCATAAATTGTAAAAAATAATTTATATTAATCAAAAGGGTCATCGTATATTACTTTTAAATAAAGTATATGTTTAAATATATAATTATAATTTTTTTTTTAAATAATTGAAATAATAATACATTAAAAACATTTTGTATTAGATTTATTAGTAAAAAAGTAAGTCAAAACTTGGTTGAAGGATTATATATATTACCTGCATGAATCGTACATATAAAACGTTATCAACCCTAAAGTTCAAAAAGGATTTTTGTCGGCCGGCGAGGGCACGCGGGCTTTTATGGCAAGAAGTGAATGTTCAGGCGGTACTACTATGCTATGCTATCCTAGAACGAGCGGAACACTGTGGAGGAGCCAAACATAACAGAAGGTTACGGAACATGAAGCAGCAGGATCCATACGTTCCTGTCCGCCGCCATGTGCACAACTCCAGCCATGTCTAATCTGTTGTTTCTCTAAGATGTCCGGTTGGGCTAGCTGCATCCATTGTGATAGGATATATGAATGGAGGTCACCAGATCCTCTTCTAATATTGTGTGGGCCGTCGAGGGCTTTCATGGCAAGAAGTGAACGTTAGGGTGGGCATGCACATGCAATGTACTGGCATGCTATGCTAGAACGAATGGAACACTGTGGAAGAGCCAAATAGAACTGAAGGTTACGAAACATGAAGCAGCTGGATCCATACGTTCCTGCCCGCCACCATGTCCACAAGTCCTGCCATGTCTAATTTGTTATTTCTCTGAGATATCCAGTTGCGCTGGCTGCATCCATGGTGATAGGATATATGAATGGAGGTGTACATATGCTATTATCTTATTTCCTTTAAATTTGTTATTTAAATTTGTTATCTTAATTTTTAAGAAGAAATATATGTTATTA
Organism: Picea sitchensis; assembly: GCA_010110895.2. Taxonomy (NCBI): domain Eukaryota; kingdom Viridiplantae; phylum Streptophyta; class Pinopsida; order Pinales; family Pinaceae; genus Picea; species Picea sitchensis. The sequence goes on from SNQJ01S0009018.1 coordinate 77,019, forward strand.
ACGAGTAAATCCATTTTTTTTTTTCATTAAAAAGGGGATAACATAAAACTCGACAAGAATTATGCAGAGTGTATCAAAGAACAAGAAGCTAATCATTGGCACTTCGGGGTCGGTTATTCCAAGCTCCACTTAGAGTGTCTTCATAGGGTTGAGGCAAGAAGGGCTACCCACACGTATGGAAGCGCTACTTAGCCAGTGCATTGAAGAATGCGTCGAAGAGCATGTCAATCCGCTTGCTAATGAGGATGTCCCGATGAATTTGGTCCACCATGTGGCTACTGTTCTAGTTTGGAATTGCATTTAGTAGTGGAGTGCCAATATGGGGTGGTTCTTTTGCACGGTGTGATTCGTATCTTCCTTGACCGCCTCATCCCCTTCATCAACTTTGTTGGTGTTTTCCTCTAGTGAAGCACTTGGAGCCGCACCTTTCATGGCAGCCTGGGTACTTGTGTTGGCTTTGTTGATGCTGGGAAATTGTAAATCATCCATGACCGTGAAGAGGAGAGGTTCCAGTGAACTTGGATGGGCTCTTCCAAAAATTGACCGTGAAAAGGAGAGGTTCCGGTGAACTTGGATGGGCTCCTTTGAAAATTCCTCTTCGACATAGGCCAACAGTGGATTTCATGGTTTCTTTGTGCGCTAAGTCCTTGCAATGGACACGACCCTTTCGAGCTGCTGCAGACATCTCTGTCATGTAGTGTAGTTGTACCAGGCAGGTCCGCGTCTCGGCTAACCTCTCTCTCGGCATGGCTAAGCTAGGGGGGTGAAAAATCCACGGAATTAATACTAGGAGAACCCATTGCACAATAATCGAGTTCTCAAAGCGAGTAAGATGATGGAGCTCGAAGGAGAAATAATGTGGTCGGGCTAGAGGGATAACCCGAGGTGGACATCGGGCTAGAGAGATAACCCGAGGTGGACATGATTGCTATACTCACCCACAAACCCTTAACATGGTTGGATTATTTGTCCCCTCAGGCGAACCGATGACTTTTCAACACGGAGTGGCTTAACAACACACTCTGTCACGGACTGTCCTACACCTCGGGGACTATTTTTTTCAATTTAAAATATATTTTAGTTAATAATAAATTTTAAATAATTCAAAATMAAGTTAAATTTAAGGTGATGCATCTGCAATTAATGTGTTACACACCATAAAATGTTAGTAAAATTAATAATATACAATTAATACATTGCATTAATAAAAATCTTTATAATCATAGCAACATAAAATTTCTAATAAATTTTTAGATAAAAGAAATAAAATAAACACTATAATGTGTTATACACCATAAATTGTTAGTAAAAATAATAATATACAATTAATGATGATGATGATGATTAAAGACATAATTGGTCTATCAGACCTTAAGAATTTTGATTCTTTAGAATTTTGTTTCTGTGCTCGAAAAGCATTAAGAGAAGTTTTCCAAGATCACCATACTTTTATTATATTACATGTAATAAAGATGTTCACAATCATAACCATCTAAAACTTTTTTAGATAAAATAAACACTATTTTCTAATAATATTTTAGATAAAATAAACACTATTTTCTAATAATATTGTTCAAAATAAGTAGACTCTCGAAATTGTGTCTTCCATCTTAAGTAATTTGTAATTCAATTTTTTATTTTTTAATATCATTTTATTAATTATATTTAAATGATTTTCATATCTATATATAATGAATGTTGTTGGATATATATATTGATTACATTGAGGTTATTTATGTAAATGGAAAATATAAAAATATCAACAATTTTAAGCATTTTATTTCAATAACTTGTATTATATAGATAAATTTATTGTTTAATTTTTAAATTTTTAAATAATTATTATTTAATGATATAATTTTAGATTAAATAAAATACTAATACAATTAATTAAAATTTACTTTTATTTTTTTTTATGAATAATTTTTTTTATTATTTAAGTTTATGTTTTTAATTTAAATTGTTAAATTTTATCTTGATCTTTTCTTTAATTATTATAATAAAACAATATTAAGAATAATGAAAATAATGTACTTATTGGGCTATAATTTAACAATAAGATAGAACAATGGTAATCAATATTAGTTAAAATGTGGAATTAGCCCACATGGATCTTGTCAAGTTGCTCACAAAGAGTTGTCATCATCTTTTAGATTTAGTTATTGAAGTTTGTTTTCATCACCTTATAGATTTAGTTAATGAAATTTAAGAATGGATTGATGTTCAAATTAATGTTCACACACAACACTCAACCATGTTACCCTTGATTATTACTCATACTATTTGGTAATAATTTTGTCTTTGGAGTTTGACTCAGATAAATCAACCTTATAATAAATTAATCAAATAATCATCTAAGATTTTTTTTTAACAGAAATGGTCGGGGATTTATATATTAAAAAAGAGAAATAATTCTCCACAAAACACATATGACAAAGTAAAGGAACCTCTATTTCTTTCCTGAGAAGATACATGACTGTGGAATTCTAAAGACGCTGGTATAGCGAGTCCAAAAGAGCTATTGTTTTGCCAAGTAAAATGGATACAAACATGTTCAAAATTAACAAAATTTTACATTTCATTCAAAACCTAGCTAGTGATTTCATGAAGGCTCTGGTTCTTCCTATTTTTCTACTTGTTGCGTCTTTGAATTCACCTCTGATTGGTGAATTTCTACAACAGGGATCAGACAGAATGACGTTAGTCCTAGCACTAGAGGGGTCGATGGATGATCATTGTTGTCAGCTGAGTGAAAGGTGGACAAGATCCTTGACTCACCTAAACCGATAGAGTTCTCTGGCTGTTGTGGGTGGATTGGAGGATTTTCCAATTGTTGGGAAACTACCCCAATTTTCCTTGTGTTCCTATTAATTCCCCTGAGAGAAATTGCCAGCTCCTGATTATGTCGTAATTCTTGTTGGTGCAGCTGAGCTTGTAAGTTCTCCATTTCCTCTCAATGTCCCTAATTTTCTTGTTGAAATTCCCGGTGTCTAGAGTCTGTGTGTTCCTCTTCTCTTCTAACATCCATACATAATGAACAAAACTATTCTTAGATTTCCTTCGATACACATGTCAGAAAAGAGAAGGAAGCTCTTAATATTCTCCCGATATTGATGCAAAGTCTCAGGAACAAATTGATCAGAAAGGCACTATAGAATCGATGAACAAAATCAGAAAAAGCAGGAAGAGAAAAACAATAAAATTGCAAGAAGAGCATCTTGAAGTTCAATGTGATGGCACTGAAAAATAGTTGGAGGAGCCATGATTGGAGTAGCAGTGTACCCTTGATGGAACAAGGTACCAGAGCCACCGACGGGCTAAGTTGAGTTCACGCAGGGTAGAGAGTTGGAGCTGACGCCATGGGCATACAGACGAATGTTGACAGGAACGAGTGAAACTCTGCGAGATTTAAAGAGAGTACAGACAATTGAGGGAATGGAATGAGGATAAGGGAGGGGGCACGTGGACTGAAGAAGGGAGTCATGTGCCAATGAGGCGAGCCCATATGGGTAAGGGGGAGACGAGGAGGGGGTCTTCAAGGGAGGGGGACTGGAAAAGGGGAGAGGTGGAGGGGAGGGGGGACGGGGTTAGGTGGAAGTGGGGGATGAGGGGAAAGGGGGGGGGGCGTAGGAGAGTAATTGAGTTCGAAAGAAAGAGGTCATGGTTTATGAGGGGGAGACGATGATCCACAGGGATGATTTTAGGGGATAAATTTTGCTCATGGGCTAAACTTCCATGGTTTTCCCAAAAATGAGATTCGCTATTTTAAAAATGATTCACCCAAATTCTATAGGCTCGAATTATTTTACCTTAAAAATTGCCAAAATTTTATAAAAACTATATAAAATCCTTAGAAATTGGAATATTTTTACAAAAATATTGCTAATCATTTATAGTTGGCATATGAAGGATTAGTAAGATTACCTAAGGTTTCTACATTTTAAAATAAATTTCCATCCTTAAAATCATCCCTCACGACGAAAACCTAGAAAGTTAAGGGAGGCAATCATGTGAGGGAATTCGATTAATAATGAGGTGGCCTTATTCTAAATATTTCGCTGCATTGGCTCAGCGGTTGGCTTCAAATTTTTGAGAGAAAAGAATATGGAAATAGTGTACTTTAATGAAGAGCACTTTCAAAGAATTTATTCGCGAGCAGAGGCCACTAGAATATTGAGTTGTAGTGTTTGAGAGGCCAAGGAGATCCCTTATAACTATTTCAGAGTCCCCTAACACCATGAGAGATTGGATACTTCGTGAATGTCCAATTTTTAAACCCATGTACACTGCTAGAGTTTTTTCTCTATTATTGGTGTTTTTCCCCAAGCCCGAGCAAAAATCAACTACCCTTTGTCCATCAGAGTCATAGATGACTCCCCCAACACCAACCACCCCTAATTAATCATCTAAGATTATGTGTATTACCTAATAAACTAATAAACACCCATTATCTAAATACATTAATATAAGTGTTTTAGTGCAAGTTTGCATGATTTTTTTATGACTATATAGAAATTTGTATACATTATGTGTCATTGTGTGTGTCTATGTGTCAACCTTGTTGGATAAATAAGGGAGAGAGCAAAATAATTTTGAAATTGTATTATGGTTAATCGTATTTTGTTTGATTAAGGCTAGTTCTTTTTGCAAAAATGTATTTTGTATTTGGTTATTATTCTCTTTTATGGTATTGTGTTGTTTTTGTTTGATATTATCATTTTTATCTAAGCTTACAGTATTTGTTTATTCTATACTTTCATGTTGTAGTGATATTATTTTTTATAAAACAATGGTTGCATTGTGATGTTATAGTATTTGTTTATTTTATACTTTCAAGTTGTAGTCATACACTAATAATTATTCAAATTAACACAATATAGTTACTTTTCATAGAAAAATGGTTGTCTCCAAAGTGTTGTCATTCCAACATCACCTTCTATTGGAACTCATTCTCATTTTGGTACTTGGTCATGTCATACCTTCGACTACAATACAATGGAAAACCACTTCTAGGAGTTAGATGATGAACTCATTGGAATTATAATTTTTTCTTCTTGGTCATTCCTTCAACATAGGTACCTTTTTCCCACTTAACCATTCTTTCAATATAGGTACACCTTTTCCACTTAACCATTCTTTCAACCTAAGTAACTTTTCTAAAATATGGTAGATAACACATTCACATGAGGTTCCTTCACTCTTCTTATGCCTCACACACTTAGTATTTCACTTATTTCCATTTTCTCCAATGGATTTTCCACCAAACCATTAATAAGAACCACCTCATAGCACTAGTTGACCAACACCATATCATTGCATACAATGCACTCTATGATTATCTAAGCATGCCTAGCCAAAGAGAATATACCACTTCATTAGATGAGTGTGTTTCATGCAATACAATGAAGAAATCTTGTAATAAAATGTGTATTTCTTGATTCCCTAGCTACCACCATTATTGAACAAGAGGTGTGGTTTACGTTAATTAATCGACATAGTAACATTCTCTCCATCGTGACAAACCAACTAAGGTTAGTTGTTGATACAATGTATTGCCAATCTATAAAGGATCTATACAACCACATGAGTGCTATGATAAAAAAACTTGGATCAACTTTAATTGGCCTCTAAATTTAATGATACACTTTTGGTTGACTTCACATCATCTTAGATATATTTTGTAAAAATATTCCATCTTGTTTAAAACATTATGTAATATTTTGAGCCCCAATGTGTGGAGCATGCTTGGTAGGTCATCACCTTGCTTCCCATTTAATTACGGGAACTTTCATTAAGACACAGCCCAATGTAGTATTATCATTAGTACTACGACAATTTCAAAAGTAAATGTTGAGTTGTGGTCATAAAAAATTGTAATTCATTATTATCTTTAGGTTGATCTTATAATTTTAACATGTTTATGTTTCTTTCTTTACTTGATTCCTTGCTTAATGTACAATTTTCACTAAATTTTCTTTATTAAAAAATAAATATATCAAACCTCCTCCAATAAAAACTACAACTTTTGTTAAAATTTTCAAAATCTTTAACAATTATTTATTCATATAACTTCCAACTACTATAAAATTCCATGTGTTCCATTACTCTTACCTTATGCTTTCCAACATTAAAATATTATATCATATTTAATTTAATTTTTAAAATAAAACAACTAAATAATTACATAGTATTGAACACAAATAACATGTACTAAAGAGAGTGTTGTACCAACAGTATGCCATTTGATACACTTATAAGAGTAACAAGTAGTATGTGCAAATTGTACCAAGTTCGTCAATACTCAAATAATCAACACCATTCAAGATTGTGTATAGATATAGGTCAACCATATTAGATCACCAAGAGCAAACACTGAACTATTTCAGAAATTTTCATGATTAATGGTAAAATTTTCAAAATCTTTAACAATTATTTATTCATATAACTTCCAACTACTATAAAATTCCATGTGTTCCATTACTCTTACCTTATGCTTTCCAACATTAAAATATTATATCATATTTAATTTAATTTTTTAAAATAAAACAACTAAATAATTACATAGTATTGAACACAAATAACATGTACTAAAGAGAGTGTTGTACCAACAGTATGCCATTTGATACACTTATAAGAGTAACAAGTAGTATGTGCAAATTGTACCAAGTTCGTCAATACTCAAATAATCAACACCATTCAAGATTGTGTATAGATATAGGTCAACCATATTAGATCACCAAGAGCAAACACTGAACTATTTCAGAAATTTTCATGATTAATGGTAATCTCCTTCGTTGGTGCTAATATTCTTACAAAATTGTCTAGTGTTGCTAATATTCTTACAAAATTGTCTAGTGTGTCCTCTCCTTATTACTATGTATTGTCTTGTTTGTTTATTCTATGCACTTATGTTTCACTATATTTGTGCATTCGTAATAGTAGCATACTAAAATGTGTGAGCGACAAATTAAATATGGATTGCATCATTTAATTAATTGTTTCTTTCGTTTGCATCGCTTAATTAATTTTCATGAAACAATGACGTAAGTTCAATCTGACTACATGTAAAATGTTATTATTTTATTTGTTTATTTTTATCTGAAATTTTATATTATATTATTTTATAATTAAAAATAATAAAATTTGTTTGTAAAGAAGATGTTAAATTATATCATATTTTGTTTTATGTATATTATTAAACTTTGTTGTTATTAAAAAATATATAAATTCATTAAATAAAATTTTAATAATAATTTTAACATACTTAAATCCATTATAATAATATATTGGTTATGATCTCAATATGTTACTTGAGAAAATTAAATATTAAGAATAACAATTATTTTTTTAAATTACCTTTACTAAACTCAATTAAGAAGTAAATTAATCTTCTAATAAACTAGTTTTAATTATAATTTTTTTTATATAATTCATATAAGTTTTTTTAAAAATTAATAAAATTACCAATTTTAATAATAAAAATTATAACATAAAATTGTTTTAGTGAAAATATAATACACCAAATTTATTAAATTATAAAATTTAATTGTAAAAAAAAATCCATTTATAAATTTATATATATGAAATCCGCTTATAAATAACACATTAAAACTATTTACATCACTAAAATAATTAATTTTCATTAAACAATGATATATATATATATATATATATATATACTTACTTTAGTAATTATATGGTTGCATTGAGGGACCCCTTTTCTGACTTGAGGGTGAACTTAAAATTTGAATATTATTATTATTATAAAGTAATTGAAAACAAAAAAATGTTATGGTTAAAATATTTTTATGGTGATGCTTAGTATAAAAGAGATGTGTAATTTCATCTATCATGTGAGTTGAGGTGCAAAACTTTTTTGGAGTGTAAAACATGAGGCAAGGAAGGCACCTCAAGGAATTTGATCCATCTTAGTCCATGATAGATCCAAAGTTAAAATGGAACTAGAGTTAAGAATAAATTTTCATTAAACAAGCCCCCGGGGCCAGTGCAATTAGCAAGTGCCGTGAAAATGAAGTTCCATGAGGTTTCGAGTTCAACTCCCCCCGACTTATGTGTGCCGCTTATGGGGCCTCGTGGTAAGGCGAGCACGTGCCCAACTAGTTGTTGATTCCTCGAGGCATAAAAATAAAAAAAATAAAAATAAATAAATAAATAAATAAAAATAGAAAATAACATATGTTGAAATCTTGAGAGGTTTGGTTTTCTACCCATTTTTATTGGGTAGAAATTTGCTTTCTATAGCCGAGTAAATATGTGTGTGTGTGTGTATATAAAGGAACTAGTGTGATCCATGATAACTTTGGATCTATCATATGACCAGAAATTAAAACCTTATTAATAGTGAAAAACATGAGGGAATGTTAAGATGTAGAGTTAAGGTAGATCTTGGTTTAAAATTTTTAGCTCTCTGATTTAAGAGAGATGCGTAATTCCTTTCACTCTAATCATGGAGTTAACACACACACATATATTAAGAGCCAACGTAAATATATCCAAACTCCAGATCCATCATGCACGACCTCTATAATTGCATACCTTTTTTAGGGTGCAAAAGCTAACGACAAGTTTGAGCCTCTAGGTATTTGATCCCTACATAGAAATAATGGGGAAGATATGTAATTCCTTGTGGATTTGACACTTTATATTAAAAATAATAATAATAATAATAATAAAAAATAAAAAATTTCAAAGTATGCTATATATATATTGAAAGTAAAAAAATTATTATTTGGTTTATAGTGCTTTCTATATTCTAGTATGAGGTAGATGTGTAATTCTTTCAATGCTTACCATGGAGTTGCATGTGGTATTAAAAGTGTGTAGCTTGGTATGAGGAATATGTGTAATTTCTTCCATGTTCAACATGGAGCAGACACATGGAATATATATATATATATAACAAGTGTAAATCCATCATAACATCAGATCTCTAATGAGACTAGAGGTTTTTAGACTCCAAAACATGAGGAAAAGTTTGCACCTCAAAGGATTTGATCCATCTAGACACATGATATGTCCAAAATTTGATGGATCTTGATTAAAACACTTTAAGTGTGTGTTTCTCATTTGAGGGAGATGATTAATCCATTCCATGCTCAACATGTAGTTCAAACATGGAATAGATATTAAGATCAATGAAAATCCATATGATCTCCCAATATGCTCCTAATCAATCATGCACCCAATATGGATCAAATCAGTAAAAGTGAAAAAACTAAGGAAATGAAATGTTTGCATTTCTAGGTATTTGATCACTTTCTATGCACCATAGATTCAAAAATAAAACATTTTAGATGATAACCATGATAATAAGAATGAACATGAGGATGGTGGTAACAAGAATAACTAGTCCATAAAACTTTAAGAAAAGTGATAAAAAAAATTAATTGATTTTCTTAACATTTTATTTTTATAGTGATTTGAATTTTTTTTTTTAATTTTCAAAATTTTAATGAGTGGATAGGAAAGAAAATGG
>SNQJ01S0009018.1:86564-97982 GCA_010110895.2 Picea sitchensis
AAAAAAAAAAAAAACTTGAATAACTAACTATTCATAAATTTTATAAATCAATAAATATATAATAATATTTTTCCATCTGGTTTAATAAGCAATTTTGTGGGCCGGCCAAGGCACGCGGTCTTTCATTGCAAGAAGTGAATGTTCAAGGGGTGCTCATGCACATGTAATGTACTGCTATGCTATGCTAGAATGAGCGAAACACTATGGAAGAGCCAAACAGAACATGAAGCAGTTGGATCCATACGTTCCTGCCTGCCACCATGTGCACAACGCCAACCATGTCTAATCTATTATTTCTCTAAGATGTCCATTTGCCCTGGTTGCATGCATCGTGATAGGATATATGAATGGAGGCCACCCATTCCTATCGATGAGCCTCGTACCTGATCAGATCCTCTTCTAATATTTTGACAACGCAATGACATGGTATTATAAGTGCACGAGAATTAAAGGTGACGTATGCATATGGGGGTGCATATTCCGTCGGATCCTTTCACAGAATCAGTGTACCACCTCGCCATCTTCTGCCAATTCATGTTATTTTGCGCCGCCCAACATTATGAAAGCCCTCGTCCTGTCTGTCAGTGGGATGTTTCATTAATCGTTGGGCCATCATATGGCCCGGTTATTACAGCGTTTTTTTCCCAAATTCAATCAAAATCCAGTTAGAATTTCCAGTGCGGTGTAGAATTGCGATCTTGGATTCATTTTGGGACTTTGGATTTACCCAAATATTTAGAATTGTAATTGGAGCAATACAAATTCAAATTGCAACAATTTTTCATCTGGTAGATTCCAGTAGATAGAGGCTTATTCCATTTAAGTTATCACGACTTGCAAACACATAAAGGGAAAGGATAAGGTTCACTCATATCGTCCCTTTTTTCTTTTTTTTTGTGTGTCAAAGTGTGCTTGACACATACCAATGGTTTAAAACCACCTAGTGGCACTAACATCCTCAACCATAGGCTAAGGCCATAAACACCACCTTGAACACATGCATCCAAGGCCACAAACAACACCTTCAATTCATATGAAATCTTCAACCATGAACAACACCTTAAACCACACACATGACTTCCCAATGAAACTTGCTTATTAGTCCTAAAAAGTAGATTACGAGGCTCAAGAGCCATCAATGAGTTCTCAAATGTAAGGTATCAGATTTATCATATAAAGCCTAAACAAAAATATACCCTTATTGATAGAAATTAAAATACTTTCACATGACTTCTACTCCTATTTATATTACTTTTGTCTTCTAAATAATATTCTAGAGGAAGATCTTTCTAGAAGCAAAAACTTTTGCTAAGTCTTTTTACATTAGACTTGTTCACATTATTATATAGGTCTTGTTTACATAAAAAAACATATTATTCTACCTATGTGAGGGATTAGGGAAGTTAGGTCGCTAACATATCCTCTCCTCTTGAAAAAAAACCTTGTCCTCAAGGCTTGAGATGGGGAAATTGTTGTAGAATGGTAGTCATCTCCCAAGTGGCATCTTCTCGTGCTGTATCCTTCCACTAAAATAAGAATTCATTGATAGTGAATTGACAAATACGATGCTCGTACTAGTCCAATATTGGTTCTGGATGCAACCAAATGGATCCTTCTTCATCAAACTCAAGGACATTGGCTTAAGTTTGGCACTTAGTTCAAATCACTTTCTTTGAAAACAAGACATGCAAAACAAAGTGGATCTTAGAGTGACTAGGAAAAGTTAATTGGTGGGCCACTATCCCCATTCGCTTGAGAATTTTATAAGGACCATAAAACTTGGGGGTGATTTTCTCACAGTGTCCAACTTTGAGTGAAATTTTCTTATAAGGTTGCAGACAAAGAAACACATGGTCCCCTTCAACAAGTTGATGTTCTTAATGACCTTGATATGCTTGTTGACTCTTTTGATTCTGAGCATGACCAAATTTTCTTTGGGGGTACGAAGAATGGCCCCATGGATTGTAAGAGTGTTGTTGACCTCCTGAACCTTGGATACATTTGGCCTAAATTAAAGAACCAATGGTGGATTTTTCATGTAGACCACTTCAATGGGAGTCATGTGAGTGTCAGTATGATAAGATGTGTTGTACCACCATTGACTTAGGGCCAACCACTAATCCCACTGTGTTTTTTGGTCAGATGGAGAACACCACAAATATGTTTCCAAACAATTGTTGAAAAATTAATTGTATCCATCCGTCTCGGGATTATAGGTGTTGTTTAGATGAAATTAGGTTCCTTAGAGGATGTTGGCATAGGGGAAGACCCAGGTTTCAATGCTTCAACAATGCACCAACAAAACCATAACTATTGACCCTTTCAACAACACCTGCAAAGCAGGTGAAGTCTCACTTGAGGTAGAGGCAGGGGGGTTATAGGACTCAACTGTTTGTAACCAAGATGGGACACAAATCTATGATTACAACACTTGTACATAGTACCTAGAAACAACATGTATAAACCTATTAGTCTTACCCACATCGCATATCAAACCTTGAGTACAGATCGACAAAGTAATAATGACAAAATAAACATTGCACTTAGCATCATAAGCTAGATATAGCAGATTCAACATAAATAAAGAACTTAAGAATTCACATATCTATCTATCATATATAACAATCAATGCACTAAGAACATTCACAACATAAACATCATAGCACAAAGCAAACCATCAACATGTGATATGAGTGGTTCACCCCAACGTGGGGCTACATCCATCAACTGTTTCTTCTTCTTTATTAGGCTTCAATCTCTTACATTCTTCTGCTCATGCATACTAAGACACAGATCCAAGCTTCTTAAGAGAAAGGTGATCTACCCACTAAGAACCAGATCCACCTTCCCAAAATTAGTTCAACGCACACAACCAACTCCTCTAAAAAGTACAGAGCCTTACATACACAATCTGTTACACAAATCAACTTATAACTACTTGCCTCTTGCACTTATCTACTTACAAAACCTTCTACCACTACTCATTCTTACAATCTTATTCTTATTTATACTTTTACATTTACAAAAAGGCCTAATCATGGGTAAACCCATGGGATGACATCCCATACCTGTTACAAAACCCTAAGAACCCCATGTTGGGTCAACAAATCCCACAAAACAAGTGAGATCTTGTGATCTCAGCTCCACCTAGGCGCTCCATCTTTGACTAGCCAGTCAAAGTCTAAAAAGTGGTCAAACTTGATCAATGTTTCCTCAAAACTTGGTCGAGGGCCAAGAGGCCCCCAACACTCACCCGTGACTCGTCCCAGGTCACTCAAATCTGGGCAATGTTTCTTTGAAGGGCTCGAGCTTAGCTTGAGATGCCTCAACCTACTGCTTCACTTGAGCCTCATGATCAGCTAACTCCTCGATCAATTGCTTTGTAACAGGCCCTTCCAGGTGTTTTTCCACTGTCGCAACCACTTGGTCCAGTTGTGAGCCTTGTCCCTCGATCTCTTCAAATATCGTGTAGGCTTCATCCTGCACCGGTTGTAGCCTTTGGGTGACTTCCATTACTCTTCCCTGGATGGCAGTAATCTTTTGTTGGACTGCGTGTTGTTCTTGTGATCTCTTCATTCTCTCGACTTCCTTGATTGACTTCATCTTCATTTGAACTGTCATTTCCTGTTGTTGCGCCTCTTGTCACTGCGCTTCTAACTTCCTAAGCTATGGATCTTTCGTGAGGTGTTCGTAGGTCTGCACACTCTTATCGCTCATATTTTTGCATTATGAGGTGAGGTCCTTGATCCTTCGAGCTACGCTCTTAGAGGCCTCCTCCCTCTGGTCTCACATTTCCTGCGGAGTGGTTGGTACTGCTTGGATATCCAACTCCATTACCCTTTCTTGAAGCTTCTTAATGGCCTCAGCGAGCTTCATCACTTGAGCCTCAACTGACTCATGTTCCTCCTGTGCCAAGCCTGGTATAGAGCGATGTGCTTTACTCACCACTTCTTTGACTGTAGTTTTCTCTGCGAGCAATTAGTCCTTTTCTCTCTTTATATTTTCTTTGTCCTTATCTAGCATTGCCCAGAACTCCACCTTCTCATTTTCATACGCTATTACACAGTACAGTGCAACTCGTAGTTTCTCCAAGATATCCTCTTTTTCTTTCTTCAGAGCTTATGTAGCCTTTTCCTTTTCTTCTTGAGGTCGCTGAAGTCAAGCCTCTTTTTCATCTACAAGTCTTCGAAGTTGGGCCGGCTCATCCCCAAAATCTACAATCTCCGACGAGGAAGGCATATTAGGCACTGCGCAGGTCAATTGAATGGCTTGTTGTATTTCCTTCAGTTCCTTCTCAACTCTTACATAAATCTCTTCATCATTCACACCATATCTCTATAATAGGTCCTCAGATGCATCCTCCATTCCTCCATAGACTAGACTGATCTCATCCTCTGTGAGCGTAGACTCAAGCTGGGGCTTACTGGTACGGGTATTCTTTCTTGCTAGATGTTTGGGCGGATAAAAATTCCTCTTCTTCGATGTCTCTGCCTCGGTAGGGGGATCCTTTGGCGGTGTAGCCTCTCCTTCTCCTTGTTTTTCTCCTTCTTCTCCTCCTACTTCTTGATTTACCTCATCTCCTCCTCCTCATACGGGCGAGCCAGGTCTACCTTCTTTTGAAATGTTGTCCTCCCCATCACTCTCTATGTTCTGAACTTCCTCCTTTTTCCTTTTATTCTTTGCACTGGTATGTCCTGAATACTCGAACCAGGTGACCAAGGAGCTACCAATGACATCACGGTCGGAGAGTTCTCCTTCATCAAACGATACCAGTAACTCAGTTGACCACTCGTTCGTGATCTATTCCATGTCTTCGTCGGTTAGCTTATAATAGGACTGTAACTCTTCCTTCCTCTCATCTCTACGCGTAGGGATATAAATAAAGTGTAGGTCTGTGAAACATTTATCTAGTGGTTTGTACTGGTGCAAGGTGCGTGGTGTCATGCGCGAGAATGACTCAATAGAAACCTTTAGTTGTTGATAATAGGCATAGAATATTGTGTTCAAATTCCATTTCTTTGACATATCATTTGTAAACTATAAGGTGGAGAACCTCGTTGACAAAGACTCTGACAGTTTAATCTCTAGAAAAGATGCTCCCTCCGACATTTTCCAAGCGATAAATGCAATCAGTACGAGTAGCCAGTTGAAGTGGAAATCATATCCCTGATCCTGCGCTTCACAACATTATTTATTGAGCTCATTGATGAGGTAGCTCTCACAATTCATCTACATCCCCTCCACGCATTTCCCTTCGAGTTCCACCACGAACACGGTGACCTCCGTGGGGCAGTTATTTCTAATGAGCTTGCCAGCTATGAGATGGAAAGCTAGGTGCACTGTGCCATCCTGGATGGAGGCTACCTTGTAGCCTCACTTTCCATTTTCAACTTTGTCGTATGCCTCCTTGATGCGTTGTGCCAGGGAGCGATCTGAAGTCTTCCCTGGGTAGAATTGTTGAGGGTCAGGTCCCTACATGCTTAATCCTGTAATCTGGTGGATCAACACTGAATCCATAGTAATTCTCCCATTGAGCCACAAGTATCCACCATGATAGCACGACAAGAGGAGTTTAACGCAAGCGTTAACCTCTTGATGTCGGCCAAAATGAGGAATCTTCATGGTGTTTAGTATCGTGGACTACACAAGATCCTTACTACAAGGCTGGGAGACTATGTGAGGCTTCTTCCCAGTCGTGTTCATAAAATATATATGGGACGCAAGCATGGCATGGTTCTTTCTGTCTCCAAGTTTGAAATCATTCTTTATCAATGTTGGGATCTGTCCTAACTGGGTTCCAACTATGCGTATTCCCTTTCGAATGTATGCGGTGATGAATGACTACTAGAAGTCCCGTGTAATGTTGTTGCGGTTAACCACGCCAGCCAAAGGAGGAATGTAATTAGTTAAGATCGACAAGATCTTCTTCACATTAGCCAGATCTTTGTGATTCTTACTTCGCTTCTCAATCACGGGGTTGGCATGTTTCAAATGTCATCCAGTCGAAGGGGAATCTTTTAGTCCCCTGGTCAATGATTCATGTACTCCCTCAGACATAGCTTTATCAACCATAAACTTCTTCAGAACTTATTCAACCGACTTCTCTAGTTCATTGTGCTCGATCGACATTCTCACTATTAACAAATAGGTTGGGGTAGGCAAACGAATAACAGGGTATACAAATGGACAATGATGTATGATAGCATAGTTCAACACACACAATCACTTATTTGTTAGCTCAGATAATTATGGGTGGAAAAAAGTGGTCCCAGCACAACGTCTGATGGGTTAAATAAGCGAGCTTCATAATAGATTCCTCCAACAGATAAGGATGCCTCAATCAATCTAAATCCATCAATTATGGTGCAATCTCAATGTCCAACGATGATATATCCTCCCATAAATGTGTTTCCTAGATATTCTGGAGTGTCGTTCTAACGATCGGGGCACCTCCAACGGTCATATAGCTTCGTCAGGGAAAAGTCTCATTCTGCACAGTTTTGTTGTTCCGACGAGGTTCAAATCCTACAAACCTGCCTCCTGCGAAGTTTCAATATGTGAACTCTTCAATCTATTCCCTGTAACTTCCTATAGATTTTCCAACTTATCCTTCTTATTACTAAGCTTCCTTGCCTTCTTTCCCATGATCTGAGTCTCTCTAACTATTTGTAGATTTCTCCTTCCATTCTTATTCTTATCTTCTCCTATTGAATTAACTTCGCACTGTTGATGTGTTCTCAAAGGGTTTGAAGTTAATATCCCTTCTCTTACTATTTCCTGGGTGGATATATTTATTTCTTGCATGGACAGGTCCTTCAAACCTTCTTGCATTCTTTCAACCTCGACAAATAATTTTCTGGTCTTTTGTTGCTTCGAATCAAATTCTTGTTCTTCTATCAATCAAACTATTTTTCTAGCTATGAAATCCCTTAGTTCTTGCTTTTTCTTTTATGTAGCTTCTTCCTATGATTTCCTTCTGATATGATCTTTTTGAATCCAAGTCTTACCTAGCAAAAGAGGGAAAGGGGCATTGTTCTCAACAAGCTTAATGACTTCAAATTCCTCTTTAGTTTATGTTCCATGAATGATAACAGGTACATTAGTAAATCTTCCACATAGAGTTATCATATTTCATTTAAACAAGTCTATTCTTCCCAATGAAGGTACCATAGTGGGATTTCCCAAAATTTCCCAACTGTCTTCTGTCATGATATTCACTTGCTTCTCCTCATCTAGGACACAATCTATGTCAAAGTCTCCTATTCTTGTATCTATGCATTGTTTTTCTTCCAAGATATTTGATAAACTCA
Organism: Picea sitchensis; assembly: GCA_010110895.2. NCBI lineage: Eukaryota > Viridiplantae > Streptophyta > Pinopsida > Pinales > Pinaceae > Picea > Picea sitchensis. The sequence continues at coordinate 93,875 of SNQJ01S0009018.1, forward strand.
CATCTTTGTGAAAGTTCATTGCTTATTTTAACTGTACTAACATAGTCTAAGATTTATCTAATTATTTCTCTTGATCATTCTTTAACATTCTCTTATTCTCTTGATAGTTTCCTTGTCTCATATTAATCCTTTCAAATTTAGAAATCATTCTGGGACAATCCTCAACTTCATGACCAACAGTTTTAAAACAAAGACAAATCGGACCTATACCAAGGTATTCCTTAGAAAGATGTCTCGGTCTTCTTTAGTTATAACATAATGTCAATCCTCTCTTTATTTTAAATGTTCCCCAACCTTTCATTTACTATGCACTAGGATCATAGTGTTGAGCCTATAATCTACAAAAAAATCTTTCTAGGTTCCTGCATCCACTCATTAGTCCAAAAATTATTTCTATGCATAGGAATAACATATCTTTCTCTATTTCTATAAAAAAAAATTATATCAACTCTTTCCTCTAACTGTACCCTAGCTTTCAGACTAGGACAAAATCTATCAAACATACCTAGATTCATGCTTTCGAAACAAAACATTTCACTTATTCTATTCTATCAAAGAAAAAAGATTTAGCCCTTTCAACATCTTACCTCTTTTCTTCATATCAGGTTTCTTTCTTAGCACACGGATTCACAAGTTAAGTAGAATATTGCACACTACAACAATAGATCTATGCACAATGCTTCTCTTTTCTTTACTTCAGTTCCCAACAATCACAGTTTCAGTCCCAAAAATGGAATCATTTTTTGGCACAGCGGCAGACCTAGGTTTCAACGCTTCAACAACACACCAACAAAACCCTAACTACCGACCCTTTCAGCAACACCTGCGAAGCAGGTGAACTCTCACCCGAGGTAGAGGAAGGGGGGGTTACAAAACTCAGGTGTTTGTAACCAAGATGGGACATAGATATGTGATTACAACACTTCTACAGAGTACTTAGAAACAACATGTATCAACCTATTAGTCTTACTCACATCGCACATCAAACCTTAAGTATAGATCGACGTAGTAAGAATGAAAAAATAAACATCGCACTTAGCATCATAATCTATATCTATGACATTCAACATAAATAAAGAACTTAAGAATTCATAGATCTATCTATCATATACAACTATCAATGCATTAAGAAGATTCACAACATAAACATCATAACACAAAGAAAACCATCAACACATGAGATACGTGGTTCACCCTAGTGTGGGGCTACGTCCACCAACTGCTTCTTCTTCTTTATTAGGCTTCAATCTCTTACATTATTTTGCTCCTGTGTACTAATCCACAGAGCCAAGCTTCACACCGGACATGTGATCTACACACTAAGAACCACATCTGCCTTCCCAAAATTAGGTCAAGGCACAGATCCAACTCCTCTAACAACCAAAAATCCTGGCATACATAATTTGTTGCACAAAGCAACTAAGACCTACTTGTCTCTTGCACTTAGCTACTTACAAACCCTTCTACCACTACTAATTCTTACAATATTATTCTTATTTATACTTTTACATTTACAAAAAGGCCTAATCATGGGTAAACCCATTGGACGACATCCCATACCCATTAAAAAACCCTAAGAACCCCATGATGGGTCAACAAAACCCACAAAACAAGTGAGATCTCGTGAAATCAGCTCCACCTAGGTGCTCCATCTTCGACCACCCTGTCGAAGTCCAAAAATTGGTCAAACCTGACCAATGTTTCCTCAAAACTTGGTCGAGGGCTAACAGATCATGAAAAAATGTTTCCAAAAAATTGTTCGTGAAAGTTGGATCACGATCGAGGACAATAGAATGAGGCATTCCATGCAGTTTGAAGATATGATCCATTGTGGATGTAGTGAATGAGTGTTGAAGAGCACAAAAATGAACATATTTGGAAATATGATCTACTATAACCATGATGACTAATGCATTTTTTGATTTAGATAAGCCAAAAATGAAGTCCATAGAAATATTTGTCCAAAGAGAAAGTGGAATCGAGAGTGGTTTGAATGTTCCTAGAGCTTTGAAAGTTTCTCCCTTATTTCAATGCATGTATCAAATTCATCCATAAAGGTGTGGATGTCCTATTTCATTTCTTCATAGAAAAAAGAACGTTTTACTCATTCATAGGGCTCTCACAACACAATGTATTTAAGTTTCGACATTTCTCTTTGATACATGTGACCTTTATAGAAAATATCTTCATTGTGCCAAGATTATCCTAGAGAATCTTGAGAATCCTATTTCAATTTTTGGATGAGGCTAGCAAGTTTAGGGTCTTATAACAGTTCCCGATGAATGGATTGAAGACAATATGATACAATGAAAGAGACCAAAAATATGGACTGTTCTTCTTCATATTTACTTGAAAGAGTGGAAGATGAAATTGTAATTATAACACTTATATTCAATATATAATATTTAATTTATTGTTCTGATGGTCATTATGATTACATAAACATGTATAAATACATGGAAGAGAGTGAAGTCATTTATGTTAAATAATTATACGTGACTATATGTTACAGTCTAAATAAACTGAACATAATTTAATAAAGTTTATTAGAATTCATCCCTCCTTGAAAAAAATTGTCCTTGAAGCATAGGCAAGGACAAATGTTTAGATCTAAAATCCTCATCTTCCTATGTAGCTTCATTTTCAGGTAGGTTTTTCCATTTGATCTGATACCAATTAATTCTTCTAGAAAACAAGAATTTGGTTCATACTTCCAGTATTCCTTCAGGGAGTAAATTTAACCTTCATTCTTCATCTAAAAGATGCAACTTTGTTTGTATATGGATAGTAGGACCCAGTTTTTTATTCAAACAAGAAACATGAAAAACGTCATGTAATTTTCCTTTATTTAGAATATGAAGGGATTAAGAAACTTTTCCAACACTCTTTCAAATTTGATAGGGTCCATAAAACTTAGGAGCCAATTTGTGTTTTTTATAATTTTTAAGAGAACTTTTCTTGTAAGGTTGTAGTCAAACAAACACCCAATCGCTTCTCATAAATTCTCAATCGGTGCTTTTTTTTTTCATCTTGTTGTTTCATTTGGTTCCTTACTTGCTCAAGGTGAGCTTTAATAGTGCATAAAGCATGATTTAACATGGCTAGGTAGTCTTTCACAACAGGAACTTTAGAATTGATAACATACTTCTTAATGGAGGGAGGTAGAAAAAGAGATAATTTCAAGTAATAAGCCTCTTCGAGGGGGAAACCTCCTTTTACCCCACATAAATTTTAAAGTACAAGATGATTCCAAATGAAAATGTATCCTTGGTATATATAGGAGACTAAGAGGTATAATTACAACTAATGGAATAAAGACGACATAAATAAAATAACACTACTAATGTAATATGCCCCAATTAAGGGGTAATGAGCCAATATTAGGGCTTAACATGCCCCTCCCCTTGAGACAAGTGTTGTCCGCAACACTTGAGTAACTCTAGATGCTTCTGTATAAAAGACTCATCTTCCTAAGTGGAATATTCAACCTGTAGTTTGCTCCATTTAATGAGATACTCTGAAATTGATCTATTCCCCAGCTACTAAATTCTTGTGTCAGTGATGGCTTCAGGCTCCAATATGATATTTCCTTCCTCGTCAAGTTCTAGCAATATAGTTTGAACTGGGATCTTGTCGCCTATAACCTTCTTTAAGCATGAAACATGGAAAACTGGGTGTACTCGTGAAGATGCAGGCAACTCTAATTTGTATGCCATAGTGCCAATATTTTGCAACACCTTATAAGGGCCATAGTACTTTGGTGATAATTTATTATCCTTCTTGGATTTCTGGAGGGACATCTATTTGTATGGTTGTAGTCTTAAAAACACCTAATCCCCTACTTCAAAAATTATTTCACTACGATGTTGATGTACTTGTTGTTTCATGTGATTATGTACCATGGTCAGGTTGTCCTTTAATATTTGGAGAACTTGTTGTTGATGCTCGATGTGATCTTCCACTGATTGAACCTTAGATTTTTATTTTAGAGAAGAAGTGATGGAAGGAGGGTGGTATCCATAGAGTGCCATAAATGGTGTCATTTTTGTTACAGTATGAAAGGAAGTGTTATACCACCATTCTGCCAAGGGTCACCATTTGAACCATT
>SNQJ01S0009018.1:99217-123818 GCA_010110895.2 Picea sitchensis
TCATAGTGTGCTATCATTTCTTCCGTGAAAATTGTCCAAGTGACGAGTGATTTGCGAGAGCAAAGCCATCAATACCATACAAATTGATTAGGTTCTAAATATAAAGAAGCAATTCGTACCTTTTGTGTATGTGGCACATTATGGAGATCAAAGAATTGCTCCATCTGAAGTATCCATCTGATTCGGCCTTGCCATCAAACTTCCTCATATTGATCTTAGGAACATGGTTGGTCTTCAAACCAAAGTTGGAGTTTCTCCATTCTTGATTCACCTTCCTTGTGTCCTCATCGTGAATTTCATGGGATGCATTTTCACTTTCAGGTGTCTTCTCTATTGCAAAATTTTTCAATACTTCCATGATCTCCCCTTTTAGACCATCTATCTTAGTATCCAACTTAGCTTCCATTGAATCCATCTTAGTATCCAAATTAGCTTCCATTGAATCCATCTTAGTATCAAACTTAGCTTCCATTGAATCCATCTTATTTTGTAGTTCATTTATGTCCCTACGCATTTCTTCCCCTTCATCAAGAGTCCAAGTAGGATTTTCTGGAGGCTTATTTGGTGCAGAAGTTCCCTTTTTGGGTGGCATGTTGGCCAAGTACCACTTTTGAACCTTTATTTTGAAGTGGTTCTGCTAGACAATATTTATTCTGTTGTATCTCCCAAGTTTCGAGCCTTCTAAGTATGAATCTTTCCTTTATGTATTTCTCTGATATTGCTTCTTTGCAATTCCATAGGTCTCATCAAAATTGGATATTCCAAGTGGAATTTACGGTAACCTCCCCACAACTTGCCGATTTTTGGCTTTTCCAGGAGATCTCACCTGTATAGTGTGCCCCGCACAAAATAATTGATATAAAATTCTGAAACTCGCACCAAAAATACTACAGACTGTCCAAGATCCAACAAAACCAGTCCCACACAATTTTGGTACTCTAGAAAAAAGTTATGATTGTTTTACTTGGACCACCTTCTTGAGACTAGTCAATAGGACTAGTGAGATACCCTATCTTACACAGGGTATATCTACAAATTTAAGATGACCCAGAAGATAAAAATTTAACCACAGATACCTTACTAATTTATGTAAATATCCTCTAGATTTCAAGGTCTGAAACATTACAGAAACGTTTTTATAGCGAAAATTCCGCAATGACTCAGTTCAAGATGATTCCATAACCCTATCTTGTAGAGGCTATATCTACAAAAGTATAAGGCCTTAGGAGATGAAGTTTTAACCCAACATAGCTTTATCCATCTACTAAATATTCTCCAAGACGTTCCTTTTGAAACGTTGTAGAAAAAAATTTATAGCGAAAATTCCAAGGTGTCTCAGATGTAGCAGCAAAACACCAAGACCTTGAGCTCTGATACCATATGTTAAGAACCAAATATAAATATAGCATATAAAATCGCCAGAAAAAGTACTCAACGCCTTGAAAAAGAGATAATTTCAGATAATAAGCCTCTTTGAGGGGGCAACCTCCTTTTACCCCACTTAAATGTAAAAGTACAAGATGATTCAAAATGAAAATGTCTCCTTGGTATATATAGGAGACTAGGAGGTAATTACAACTAATGGCCTAAAGCCGACATAATAAAATAACATTACTAATATAATATGCCCCAATTAAGGGGTAATGAGCCAATATTAGGGCTTAACACAAAGCAATTGAGAGCTTTGGCTAATTTATAGTGAATGAAATTATGAGTACTTCTAGAATCAATTAGGACTATTACCTTTTTATTTATGTATCCTTCGATCTTGAGGGTTTGAGGAGTGTTGATTCTAGCTAATTCATTACACGATATTGTGGGAGTCAACTCTTCAGATGAAATTGCTTCTACATTTTCATCTTGAGATGGTTCTTGTTCTTGTTCTTCTTACTCTTCACAATCTATGTAGAATAATATCTTCTCACCACACTTATGTCCCTTACTGTACTTGTTTTCATAATTAAAGCATAATTTTCTTTTCTTTTCTTTCCTCCAATTGTTGAGGTGTCAACCTTGTAGGTTGAGGTGTTTTAGAAGAACAAGCATTGTTCTCTCTATAGATGTTAGGATTGGTCCTTCTAGTATCCATAGCCATATTTTTACTTTCAAAATTTCTTTCCACCTTAAATGCATCCTCCAATGATTTGGGTTCCCAAAGGCAAACCTCATGTTGAATGTTATCCTTTAAAGTTCCTATGAATACATAAATCAAGTGTTCATCTGGAATATATGTTACCTTTATATTCAATCTTTATAAGTTCTCAATGTGCTCAGTAACTAAACCCTTTTTCTTGAGATTTATCAATTGGCTAAAGAAGGTATTTCTCCTTGTATCCTCATAGTGTTATATCATTTCTTTCACAAAAATTGCCCAAGTGACGAGTGATTTGTGAGAACAAAGCCATCTATACCATAAAAATTGATTGGGTTCTAAATATAAATAAGTGATGCGTACCTTTTGTGTATGTGGCACATTATGTAGATCAAAGAACTGCTCCATCTAAAGTATCCATGTGATTGGATCCTTTCCATCAAGCCTCCTCATATTGATCTTAGGAACATGGTTGGTCTTCAACCCAAAGTTGGAGTTTCTCCATTCTTGATTCAACTTCCTTGTCTCCTTATCATGAATTTCATGGGATGCATTTTCACTTTCAGGTGTCTTCTTTGTTACAAAATGTTTCAATACTTCCATGATATCCTCTTTGAAACCATCCATTTTTTCCTCCAACTTAGCTTCCATCTCTTGTAGTTCATATTTTGTTACTATCTTATTTTGTAAATCATTTATGTCCCTACGCATTTCTTCACCTTCATCAAGAGTCCAAGTAGGATTGTCTAGAGGATTATTTGGTGTAGAAGTTCCATTTTTGGGTGGCATGTTGATGAAGTATCACGTTTGAACCTTGATTTTGAGGTGGTTCTGCTAGACAATATTTCTTCTGTTGTATCTTCTAAGTTTCGACCCTTCTGGGTATGAAAATTTATTTTATGTAGTTCTATGATATTTCTTCTCTGCAATGCCATAGGTCTGATCAAAATTGGATGTCCCAAGTGGAATTTATGGTAAGTTCCCCACAACTTGTTGATTGTTGGCCTTTCCAAGAGATCTTACTTGTATAATGTGCCCCACACAAAATAATTGAAATAAAATTCTGAAACTCATACGAAAAATACTAAAGACTATCAACTATCAAATGAAACCAATCTCACTAAATTTGGATACTCTAGGAGGAATTTATGATTGTTTTACCTAGAACACCTTCTTGAGACTAGTCAATAGGACTAGTCACATACCCTATCTTCCACAGGGTGTATATACAAATGTAAGATAGCCCAGAAGCTGAAAGTTTTACCATAGATACCATACTAATTTCTATGAATAGAATCCATATTTCAGGGTCTGAAACGTTACAAAAAAATGTTTATAGAGAAAACTCCACAATGACTCAGTTCAGGATGATTCCAGAACCCTATCTTGCACAGGATATAGCTATGACAATATAAGGCCTCAAGAGCTTAAATTTTAACCCAACATACGTTGTTCCATCTACTAAATATCCTCCAACCCATTCCTTCTGAAACATTGTATRAAAAAAATTATAGCAAAAATTCCAAGGTGTCTCAGATGTAGCACTGAAACSCCAAGACCTTGAGCTCTGATACCATATGTTAGGAACCAAATATCAATATAGCATAGAAAAACCTCACAATAAGTACTCAACTCCTTGAAAAAGAGATAATTTCAGATAATAAGCCTCTTCGAGGGGGCAACCTCCTTTTACCCCACATAAATCTTCAAGTACAAGATGATTCCAAATGAAAATGTCTCCTTGGTATATATAGGACACTAGGAGGTATAATTACAACTAATGGAATAAGACCGACATAAATAAAATAAAATTACTAATGTAATATGTACCAATTAAGGGGTAATGAGACAATATTAGGGCTTAACAATCCTTTTATCTTCCATGTTGTTTATCTTATTCTTGTGCATTACGTAATTTTTCATAGTCATTCTCTTAAGGGATTAAACACTCCCTTCTATGATGATGATATGATAGAGTGTATTGGCTTGAATTTACAAGATTTAGAAACTATAACTTGCAAACCTGTGTTTGGTCTAATTTATTACAGTAAAAATTTATCAATAATTCTAATTGTTAAGTATATGTGGTTTGTTAAGAAAAAAATGAATAGAAAATGGAACTGAGGTTGACCTTCCATAGCATCTAAGGTTTCCCTAGTCATTGATGCTACACCTCTAAGAACATGAGCATATGAGAGTAGTTTCCAATGTGTAGTGGATCTCTATAGCTTGTTCCAGTGGTGAACAATATTGATTTCTTTTGTAAGGACTCATCTACACCAGTCTCCAAATATGTTAAAATTCATTCCTCTACAACGTTGAAGGAGTACATCACTACCTATCTAGGAAGGCCTAGCCATTGTTAGTTTGATGAATTTTTTTTCTCTTCCACACTCAATACAGTAGGGTTTTTAGAAGGTATGGTAGCACTTAAAAAATAATAGGAGGAATCCCTCTCATTTTTTTAACACTGCAAAATCTATGAGAGGAAAATGATGAGAAAAAAGAAAAATTGTTAAAAGGGAAAAAAGCATCCCTAAGCTAGAAAATTTCACTCCATAAGAGAAGCATTCCTAAAACACCATAGTTTTAATGAGCTAAGCGGTTAAGAAGATCAATAATGTAACACATATTTTAAAATTGAGATCTAATGTGGGTGTAGGTAGAACATTCTAAGATAAAGTGTTTTTCATATTCAACCCTTTTACTATCTAAAAGATGACAAATTTTATCAAGCCACGATGTTTTAGGAATTGTCCAATGCTCGATTCTACTATGGATTTTGTGAGAGTTTATTCTTATTTTAGAAATCTTGATTTTCTTCTTTACACTTATTTAAATAGAGAGATACTTTTAATATTCTACATTAGGATTGATCATGAGTTGATCACCTCCTCATAGTATGTTAATTTTCTCTTATCCTATATTTTTTTATCCCATCATAATTTCCCCTAAAATTTAGATGTAATAATATTTTTTATTTATTTTTATTATGGAAAGTGAGCTATTCATCAATTACCAAATGATTTAGGTAATACTTGACATACTTATGCCATATGCACTCGAGCCATAGGTAGTTTTGACTAGAGTTTGAAGTAATATTGGGAATCATCTTATATTCCATGTTGTTTTTCTTATTCTTGTGCATTAGGTAATTGTTCATAGCCATTCTCTTAARRGGTTACATACTCCCTTCATGAGGATGATATGATAGAGTGTATTAGCTTCAATTTACAGGCTTTAGAAACTATAACTTGAAAACCATTTTTTGGTCTAATTTCTTATGGTAAAAATGGATCAATAATTCTAATTGTTAAGTATATGTGGTTTGTTAAGAAAAAAATGAATAGAAAATGGAACTGAGGTTGAGCTTCCATATTATCTCAGGTTTGCCTAGTCGTTGATGCTATACCTCTAAGAACATGAAAAGATGAGAGTAGTTGCCAATGTGTAGTGGATCTCTATAGCTTTTTCCAGTGGTGAAAAATATTGATTTCTTTTGTAAGGAATCGTCTACACTAGTCTCCAGATATGTTAAAATTCATTCATCTACAACGTTGAAGGAGTACGTCACTACCTTTCTAGGAAGGCCTAGCCATTGCTAGTTTGATGAATTTTGTTTCTCTTCCACACTAAATAAAGTATCGTTTTCAGAAGCTATGGTAGCACTTAAAAAATAATAGGAGGAATCCTTCTTTCTTTTTAGCAGTGCAAAATCTATGAGAGGAAAATGACAAGCAAAGAGAGAAATTGTTAAAAAGGAAAAAAAATCCCTAAGCTAGGAAATATCACTACATTAACATGCCTTAATTGGAGAGATTACATGCATATATATCATCCCTCAATTAGTTTAGTTATGGTAGTTAGAGAATTGGGGTTTTCATGTCAACTTATTTACTGTGGAAATGGTTTTTTCTTGTTCTTATTTGAATGTGAAGAGGATAAAGATTGTGTTTTTAGATAAATCTGATACTTTATGGATTTGAAGGGAATGATTATTTCTCATTAGACCATTAATTTTGATTTGAATGTGGAAATTTTGGCTTCCCTTATATGGGTCATGCTTCTACATCTCCCCATTATATTTTGCGATAAGGTCACCTTCAAAGATATTTGTGAGAAGTTTGGTCACATCATTGACCAAGATGATATTATGTAGAAAATGTATACATATGATAGAATATATGTATAAGTTAAATTAGAAAGGGGTATTCAGGAAATGAATCAATTTAATATGGAAGGCTAGAGTCATCTACAAGTTCTTCATTACTCGTAGATTCCATTAAAGTGTAACACTTTTCATGAGTGTGTCCACCTCACAAATAAATAATGAAGTAAAGAGGAACCACAACCCTCTTTGAATTAGGCTCTCATTCCTTAGAAAAAAATGAATAAGAAACTTTCAAATCAATGTCTAAAAGGTGTAAGATGAAACAACCTAAGGGACCTCAGCCTATAACATCAGGACCATCCATCTTTGATAGAAACATATTTGAAACCCTTGAATACCAAGAGGAAGAAGAATAAGAAAGTCAAAATAATCACCCTGAACGGGTAATCAAAGATCAAAAGGGAACAAAAAAAAAACCAAAAACTACAACCATGTAATATCCTTCATTTTATGTCTCTACCCTTCGTTAAGAGGAATCAAAAGAAGAATTAGAAAAATGGGAAGTGAATCTCCATGATATCTCTAGTACCCCTTCCTTTAGATAGGTACTAAAAATAGATCCATGCCCTTCCCAATTAATGGGGCTTAGGGAATCAAATCAAGAAAAGATATCAGAAGAGAAATTAAAGAATATCAACACAAAACACTATACAACCATCAACTTCCATTTGATATAATCATGCCCTATATTTTTATTTCGCTTCGTAGTGTAGTGAATTTGTGAGAATTTATTCATACATATGAAAGGTATTTATGACAAAGTGGAAACACATAGAATAAGATGAAATTTATTAACTTTAAGGTGCAATAATATGTTCTATGTAATAAAGAGTCTATTGACATTAGACTCTAAATCATTAAAGTAGATGATAGGATTTTAATACTTAGGATATTGGCATTAGACTCTAAATCATTAAAGTCGATGATAACATTTTAGTATTTAGCCTTAGCATATTGAGCTTATGCATATCACATTATTATTATTTGGAGATTATTATTCTGGATTTGCCTTACCAATCCGATTTCCTATATTATGGAGTGGTTGAGAGACTTTCTCCTAGTGTCTATATTACTCCGATTTGTTCCTAGGATAGTGAGTATTTTCTTCTTATATTTTTTTTATTTGTTTTGTATTTTTTTATTTGTTTTATATTGTGATTTGTTCCTAGAAACTAGGATCTAGTCAGTAWTTTCCTCCTAGATTTTTTTTATTTGGTTTTATTTGTAAAGATATTTAAATTTCTATCTCACTTAATAAATATTTTATGAAAAACTTGTAATAGATTTATATTTTTAACTATGGTGTAGAACTCGACTTTAAGGAGGATTTCCCACATCGTCGGTATGTGAGTTTTTGTTTTCTTTATGGTGACTCATTGTGGTTCAACTCCTTGGTAGACGAGAGAGATTGACAAATACATATCTGCAACCACTSTACAACATTTTCTTTTGGTGTCGGCATAATTAAATATTTGATGTACTCCTTGGTTTGGCTCAGTGCTTGAGCCATTATTTGCAACTGCATTTCCCCAATCTAGTGAGTATTTTCCACCTGGTCTATTTTTTAGCTACCCCAAAAGAAGGAAAAAGGATGTCGTAAGATTCAAACCTTCGACTAAAATGCTCATGACAATAGTGAATGAATACTAACAACAACCACTTTATAAAAGTGGTTTATACACACCGATCGACGCCATTTTTCACCTTTCCAAATTAATGATGTCGATCGACATATATCAACCACTTTTATAAAGTAGTTGTTGCTAGTTGTCGATCAACATGCCTAGGAAAAAACAGTTAATATATTAATACATTTAATCAATATAATAATTTAATATTACATTAATTTAATATATAATAAAAAATATATAAATTAAAGTAGCAATTCATGGAGAAATATATTAAAGTATTAAATGTAACATATTAATTATTAATTGATTGGTACATTGATAATGTAATGTATTAATATATTTAGTAATATATTACATTAATTTATAATTAATTTATAATGTATTACATTAATGTAAATATAATACATTAAACTAATCATGTATAATACATTAATATATTAAAGTATAATAAATTAATGTATTATAATTTAATATTATATATTCATCCATTAATTTATAATACCTTAATGTGTAATATATTAATACATTAAAGTACTCATACATTGATATATTGATCTGTAATGTAATATTAATATAATATATAATAATATTTATAAATTAGTATTAATTTATATTAATGTTTAATGTAACATATTGAATGATTGATAGATTGATAATATAATGTATTAATTAATTAATTAATACATTGAAAATATAATAATACAATAGTAAATTAATACATTAAATATATCAATAAATACATTCAATGCATTAAATAATAGATTACTAAAGTATTAATACATTAGTCAAGTATTGATACACTAATAAAGTAATGCATTATTACATTAATGCACAATGTAACATGATAAACATTTAATTTATTAACAATACATTATTACATTGTTGTAATATATAAATTAAAGTATTAATGCATTATACATAAAGTTACACATTAAATATTAATACATTAATAATGTAATGTATGAATTAATTAATTCAATAATAAATTTTTAACTAATACATTGTTAAAGTATTAATACAATAATAAATAAATATATTAATAATATATCATTTAAAAATATATTAATAATAGATTATTAGAGTATTAATACATTAATACATTTATTGAAAATGATTGTGGTCGATTATAGTGAACCATCATCATGGTTTCTTATGATCATGATTATGAATGACATTGATGTATATAACAATATATTAATTTAATTAATTAATTAATTAATACATTTTTAATAAATACATTACTAAAACTAAGGTAGTAATATATTATTATATTAATATAATGTATAAATTAAAGTATTAATTTACATAAATGTATAATATAAAGTATTAATTAATTAATACATTTATACAATATTGATTACTACATTGTTAAAGCAATAATACAAAATTTATTTGATACCTTTAATACATTAAATGAATTAATAAATACATCAATAAAGTATTACTATATTAATGTATAATGTAACATATTTAGTTATTAATAAATTAATAATGCATTAATAAATATATTCTTAAAGTCTTAGTGTCCTATTAAATATTTTACTAAAGTAGTAATACATTAATAATATATTGTTTAAGTATTAATACAATAATACCTGAATTGGAAATGACTATGGCTGAGTATGGTTGACCATGACCATGGTTTACATTGGTAGACCTTGGTTGACATTGAGAAGGAAAGGTTGGCTATGGTTGACCATGGTTTTCCTTCATCATGGTTGAGTTAGGTTGACCATGGCCATGGTTGACTATGGTTGATCATAGTTTATTATGGTGGAACATGCCCATGACCGACCTTCGTTGACCATGTGGATCTCATTATGGTGGGCCACGTTGATTATGTTCACTATAGTTTTCTATGGCATTAGTGCATTACAATGTTGATCATATTTTGTTCAACAAATTGCGACATCATGGTTTGTTTGTTCATCAAATTGTGACATCATATTTTGTTCATAAGTTTACTATGTTCGATACATTGTGATGTTTTGAAGTGTTTGTCACATTGCGACGTCAGGATATGTGCATCACATTACAATGTGAGGAAATGTTTTCCATATTGCGACGATAGGGTGATGTGGGACACATTGAAACATGCATTTATATTTGTGACATTGGTTTGTGTACATCAAACTGGGACAAAAGTTTGTGTTTGTCTCATTGTGACATTTGGAAATGTCTATCACGTTGCATTTGCCCCATTACAATGCCAATTTATGTTCATTTGATTGTCATGTCTGTAATTGTTCGCCACATTGTGACATCTCTATATGTTCGTCAGAATGTCATGTCCATATATGTTCATTGCATTACAGTTTAATTATGTTTGGTAGATTGCATTGTTACTATGTTCGACACATTACGATGTTTGGAAATGTTTGTCACATTCGGGTGTCTCTATATGTTCGCCACATTATGATGTTACTATGCATGGTAGATGGAAACATTACTATGTTCGACACATTACGACGTTTGGAAATGTTTATCACATTGTGGCGTCTATATATGTTCGTCACATTACGAAAATCCGATGTTTTGTAGATTGCATGTTTACTATGTTCGACACATTGCGATGTTTGGAAGTGTTTGTCACACTGTGACCTCATGATATGTGCATCACATTGCAACGTGAGGAAATATTTTCATATTGCGACGGTAGGGTGATGTGGGACACATTGAGAAATCTATTTATGTTCAACACATGGTGACATGTATTTATTTTTGTCACATTACAATGGGACCATCCACATTGCAACGAAATGCCTATTTTTGTCAGATTGCAATGTTACTATGTTTCGTAGAATGTAATGTTACTATGTTCATAACATTGCGACATTACTATGTTCATCATATTGCAACATTATATCTTCATCACATCGCAATGTTGTGTGTTCATAACAGTGCTACTTTACTATGTTCGGTAGATTTCAACATTACTATGTTCAACACATTACAACATTTGAAAATGGTTGTCACATTGCAACGTTGGAATAAGTGCATCACAATGCAACATCAGGAAATGTTCATCAGATTGTGACGATAAGATGATGTGCGACACAATGCGATGACATGCCTATCCACATCCATATATGTTCCACACATTGAAACATTTGGAAATTTTTGTCACATTATGATGTATGTATATCTTCGTTACATTGTGACGATTGGAAGTGTTTGTCACATTGTGATGTCAATAAGAACAACAAGAATTTGAACATCAAATTTGACATTGAATATCGAAGGTATGTTTGTACATCACATTGCATTAATTGCTTTTGTAAGTCAAATTGCGACGTCGAGCTATGTATATCAAATTGGGACATTGGTGTATGTTCGTTAGATTGTAACTTCGAGATCTGTTTGTTCCATTATGACATAGGGTTATGGTCATGGACATCGGTTTATGTTCATTGATATCAAGTAATGTTCGACACATTGTGACATTGAGTTATGTTTGTCACATTTTGACGTCGGGTTATGGTCATGGATGTTGACTTATGTTCAACACATTGTGACATAGAGAAATGTTCTTCACACTGCGACATTGAGTTATCTTCGTCAAATTGTATCATAGGGGTATGGACGTCACATTGCGACATTGGGTTATGAATTCCACATCATGATGTAGGGCTATGGATGTCACATTGCTATGAAAGGTTTTGAATGTGAGGTTGCAATTTTGGGGTATTTTTGTGAAATTATGGCCATCACATTGCGACGTTGGGTTTTATTTTGGGGTATTTTTGTGAAATTATGGCCATCACATTGTGACGTTGGGTTTTATTTTTTTACGATATGGCGTTGGGTTATGTTTGTCGCATTTAAACGTTGGGATATGTTTCTCACAATTATATGTAGGGTTGTGTTCATTTCATTCTATCATTAAGCTATGTTTTTCACATTATGACATCACTTTTCAATGTTGGTTTTTGTATGTCACATTGTATTAATAGGATTTTTATGTTAAATTGCAATGTGGAGGTATTTATGTCAAATTATGACATTAGGGAATGTACATCAAATTCCAACGTCGGGCTATAGTCATCAGATTGTGACATCGAGACATGCTTTTTAGATTGCAACATAGAGCTATGTTGGATTCCATCACAATGTGATGTTGGTGAAAGGTTATGTTCGATTGCAATTTCAGAATATGTTCCTCAGATTTTGATGTTAGGATATGTTCATCACATTACAACATTGGGTTATCTTCCTCACATCACATTGTGATATTGGGTTATGTTTCTCACATTGTGACTCTAGGCTATGTTGAGACATTGTAAAAAGGGAGTTTTGACAAGTTTTTTGAAAAAAAATATAGTGAAGTTTTTCCTTTGTCAAAAAGAGAAATTTTAAATTAACTATTGCATGGAAGAAAACATCCCTAAAGTGTGATGTAAATTAAAAAATTATCATATATTATTGGACCATACATAAATTGAAACTTTATCATAGTTGATTGGATTGAAGGTACTAAAATAATTATTCTATAAGTCTATATATTATTTAGTAGGAGTCACTTAAGTTACACCTATTATTAATATTTCAAATTTCAAATCATTAATTTCAAATTTAATTATTCTCTCACAATTATATTATTTTAACCATTGAAATAAATTCATTAAACTTTATTAAATATGATAATTTATTAAACTTTATTAATACACCCACATTATAAATGTATCATACACTTTAATATATTAATGTATGACATGATATGAAAGCTTGTCATAAACTTTAATATATTAATGTATTGCTAACCTACCACAAATCTTATATGACAGCTTGTTATCCAAGTTGTTTAAAAGTGATAATGGATATTGAATCTATTATTTATATTTTAGTTTGTTTGGTTGAACATCTATTTTCGTTTGTTTCATGAAAATATATGAAGGTAATTTGTAATTATTGTTATTTTAGTTTGTTTGGATGAAAATCTATGAAGCTAATTTGTAATTATTGTTATTTTAGTTTGTAGATAAGAATTTAATATTTATTCTAATTTGTTTAAGGTAAAAATTTATTTCAGCTAAATTTAATTGACTTTATTTATATATTAAAAATTTATAATTAAAATGTTTAAATTATTTTATTTCAAATATTTTAAAATATAATAAAAAATATTAATTTCAAATTTAACTATACTCTCAAAATTATATTTTTACATTAAATTTATTAACTTTAAATATTATAAACTTTAATTTTATATTTAAATTTATTAACTAAATAAATATTAATATTATAGTTTAAAATATATTTTCAAATATATGTAACTCAATTATTTATATTAAATTTTAGGTTTATTTAAATTAAAAATTAATTACTTGAAATTTAAGGACATTTGAAAGATAAATAAGATCATGCATTAGCTAAAGACATTTCAACTATATTTTTCAGAATTAGTGAACAGGATTTTATTTATTTTTGCCAAGAATAGGTGTATTGGTGATTATAACACATTATATTTTAAAAAGGAAGTTTTATAACACCTATAATGCAATTTCTGGGCTTGAAATTGTTTTTACATTTCACATGGCTTTTATTAGCACTTATAATGAAACATAATGCCACAATGTTATTATAGCTTGATCAATTAGATGAAAAATATGTACTGACCAAACCTCTCCTCTTACCATTGTGGCTATGAAAATAATTTTGTACACAATTTGTTAAGATGCATTTTATTTTAGTATTTTTCCAATTCATACAAGATAATCAATACTTTATAAATAATACAAAAAATTCTTTCCAAGAGAGGCGTCCATTCTCCAATCGAGCATAAATTCATGCATTTTCCAATCGAGCATAAATCCATTATTTTCTAGTAACTTAAGAGGACTTTCATATCCGTTATAATTACTGTAATGATTAAAGAGGAGTGGATGTTTTCTTTTTAATTGTTAAAAAAGAGAATTAAATTTGGATGAAGGAAAGGTAGGGAAGCAAGCCACACTTTCCAACCTTTGCCTCGCTTGATACGATTAGTGAATGCTATGTTTATGTTTACTGATATGAAGGAAAAGTTTCAAACCTATTACAAAGATACCCTTGCCAATGAATACGAGTGTACGAGAGACATCAAAATATATACGGTTGACCTAGAATGTGTGGTTTGGAATTTTTTTTATTAAAAAGGAACTAAATTTCTGGAAAGAGTTTCATTTTTTATTAAACCTCCAGTGCAACATCCGGGTGGAGTTGGAACATTGTCGCCGCAATGAGATTTGGGAGAACACACTCGTGCTACCGCTAGTTCTGCGGAAGACGGTGGCGGTGGCAGAGTTGGAGAATGTGGGTTGGGATGCAGTCCAGTACGAGCAACGACCACAACTGTTGGGATTTCACAGAGCAGCAATGTTCGTGGTTGGCCTTGTTTTTATTACACATCTTAATATGCATAATAAAAACCCAAAAAAACTGAACAAACAAAATTAGTAATCCAGCGACCGATCACCGAATCAATGCAGTGAACAAACGGAAATACGGTCTTCAGACACGCATGCAATATTTCATCCAGATGCAACTCCCCTACCATTAATTTGACTCCAGATGCAAGGTTTTCTCTTAGATTGCAACTGAATTAATTTGAGTGTGATAGCCATTATATAAAGGAATTGACTTGCATCTCAGTCTTCACTTGCATCTCAGTCTTGGATGTATATGTATACATCAGATTCCATGCTGGGCTATCGTTGTCAATATGGAAGGCAGTTTATCAATTGTTAAGGTTGAGTGATGCACATAAATCCCTTATGGCTAATGAGAACGCTGCCATTGAGCTGTGTACCTTGTCACTCTGAACGCTACAACGATCTCATTAGGTTTAATTGAAAAATGTACAATAACCATTAACAGTAATCTGAATAAATAATAATATAAATGCATATTGACCTGAATACAAATAATCCAAATGCATACCGATAGAACACACAATAATGTGAATACATAATGATCCTAATACCTAATAACCATTAACATAGAACTCACAATAATGTGAATACATAATGATCTTAATACCCAATAACCATTAACACTAATCTCAATGCAAGTTGATCGACTGAATTAAAAGGCGAAGAAATTATAAAATCTGAATGCATATAAATATGAACTATAAAATTTTAATGCACTGAGAATTAATTGAAATTCAAACGCCACTGCTCTCCACCTGGTAGCACTCGCCACTGCTCTCTACCTAGTAGCACTCATGGCTCTCCAACACATGATTTAATTGAATCTAGGCCATACTGGCATAACGCCATTTCACGTTTCACAACCCAACTAACGCCAGCCGCAACTCAAACGTGTATGTGGCAATTAGATGGTCCATTTCACGTTTCAACTCCCAACTAACGCCTGCCGCAACTCAAACATGCCCCAAATATATATAATACATGCTATCACGTTGAGGTGGTGCCTGCTAATCAACTAAACATGGCAATAAACCTTGTTAATTACTTAACCGTGGCAATTAAATGGTTGGACAGTAATTCTTTAATATTATTTGGTAAATGTGAAAAAGTAAATAGGGTAACGGATGCGTTTATAAATGTAAGGAAGTTATGGATATTAAATCTTATTCATTGATTTCAATGTAAGACAAAGAATATGCCAGCATCTTTAATTCTTGACCATAAGATTGAAATTTGTAATTAAAAGCTTCATTAAACCATCAATTCCAATTAATTACATGCATAAAAAATCTAAATAGAAAATCTAATGAATTTGAAGAAACTTTGGTGGCATCCATAATCCTAGGAAGAGATTTTCATTGCTTGTGTTTTTTGAAAACTTTATGTTGTTTTGATACTCTTCATGCAGGTGGCCTTGCTGGCCTTCTTTGGCACACAAATGGTGAGAGGAAGCAACATGTTGGTTGTTGTTTAGAAAAATGGAAAATTTGAAGTTGAGCAATAGTGCCAACGTCATCCTTCTTCCCCTTCCATTCTTGACCATTCTTCTCTACTAGATTGGACCATTGAGTTGTATAAGCTCACCAAGTATATATACTCTACGCATTTCAGCAATCCGCCCTTCCATTCTTGACCGTTCTTCTCTACTAGATTGGACCATTGAGTTGTATAAGCTCACCAAGTATATATACTCTACGTATTTCAGCAATCTGCAGGGCTGCGGAGTAGTCAAGCTTCTTTCGAGCCTGAAAAGCATCCACTCACACACCATGGACACAATAATTTGAATTTGATTGTGAGATGATTGTAATCTCACCTAAGAATGTGTTAACGATGCATCTTGGCTGTCATTGGGAAGTTATTTTTTAATATTATTTTTTGTTTGATACAATTGTGTTCGATACCAATATGTTTGGGCTTATTTGTAACATTACCTTCACTCGTAATTTTTCCAATTCTTTTACGACCGTTTCACAATCATGCTTTGTATCCCTTCTTGGGTATTGGGTATTTGCATCCCTCATTTCGGCAGTTACAGAAGCTATGTTTTTGTTGGAGTATCTTTTGGAGAGTCTCAATTGCTCCATTCAACTTCAATAACTTTGTCATTTGGATTACATTGCTTTCTATGCTGATATAGCCTTTTTAACATCTTGTTTGTTGGGAGAGTTTTGGATTACATTGCTTTCTATGCTGATATAGCCTTTTTAACATCTTGTTTGTTGGTAGAGTTTCAGTTGGCTTTGGCCATTCTTTTGATGCTATCTGAATTTGGGTTCAATCATGTTGATCCATGTCACTAAAATATAGTTTTGTTTCATAAGGTTCAATCATGTTGATCCATGTCACTAAAACATAGTTTGGTTTCCTCAATTTCGTTTGCAATCTTTTGTCTCATAAGAGATCTACAACTTTTTTCCTTTGTTTCATTGGTTTCCTTATCATTATGGATTTGTCTCACCATTTTTTAATAAAAATTCCATTATAGGTTTGTCTTTCCCACTTAGTGTAAAACTCTTCTCTTTACTGGAATTTCCCACATCATCCATAAATCAAATATGGAAAGGATGGGTCAAGAGGCTTTAAAGAATATAATCATGCTTTATTTTTTATTTCACTTTGTGGTCAATTTGTGAGAATTTATTCATGTATTAAATTTATTTTTTACAATATTTTATGGTTTCTCCATAAAATATTTATTTTTTACAATATTTTATGGTTTCTCCAATATTTTATGGTTTCTCCAYAACACCTAGGAGAAGTTGGAATGTACTTTATGGTTTCTCCAATATTTTCTATGTAATACTAGAGATTCTATTGACTTTAAACTTTGAATCATTGAAGTAGACATATATACAAAATAATATAATATTTACATATTCTAGGTTTAAAAATAAAATAAAATTTCATAGTTTATTTGTCAATTTCATATTTAAAAGGTTAGTTATTAAATCACAAAACTCTTTAGTGATCATTATATATAATTATATCTATTGGAGATGGACACATTTAATGATCTTTTAATTTTAAATTCTAATCTTAATTTTAACTGGAGAGTTTTTTTTTATCCTCCTTCAACCCTAAATCTTTCAGCCGGTGTTAGCCGTTGTGCTAGTTTTATTGTGATCATAACTATGTGTTTTTACAAATAGTTTTGATCAATCTTATTCAAACCTTAAACCTATCACATTCTTTTTCAAGGATATTATAAGTTAAATCAAGTAAAAATATTATTTTTTAAACATTTTTTAATACTTTTAAAAAAATTAAATAAAAATTATTTTCACAAATAATGAATACCATTTTTTTTTATATTGGATATGAATCTTTTAAATGAGAGTGTATTAAACTTCAACTAAAAACACTTTTTATCATAAATTTCATTCCAATTATTAGCAAAATGAATGATCAATGATAAGTTAAACTAGAAACAATTTTCATCATATTAGTATATATATGAAAGAATCATAATTACTAAATGTGAATGAAAAATATATAATTTTATTGAGTTTTAATATTTTAATAAAAATAAATAGAAATTTACAAATGTTAATAATAAGTTACCTATTTATTTTGTAATTTTTTAAATTATTTTAATAATAATGTATTAAAATAAATAATCAAATATTTATTTTGCAATTTTATTCAAATATTTATTTTGCAATTTTTTTCAAATATATTTATTTTGTGATTTTGTTTTATAATTATTTCGATAGGAAGAATAATGAAGAGGCTATGTTATAGGACCAGAATCTCTCTTGGTTGTATTAGTTAGCCTTACCTTATTGGCCTTTTTAACGTATAGGTCTTCCTTAGCTCTATCTGGCTTGGTTCCTGACTTGGATCAAATAAGCCAGTCAAGAATCTCAGCTTTGCATTGCAGGCCGGCAGGAAATAACCCGCTATGCATGCAAGAGAATCTCTGTGCTGGCAGATCCTGCCCAGTATATATGTGTTTATCCTGACCAGATAAGCCTAAACGTAAACCTATTTTTCCTTGGCATGTTTCGTCCTTATTCTTTTTCTAGAGAGATAAGAAAGAGAGAGAACTCCTTAGCACGTACATTGAATCCTAATTGTTAATAAAGAGTTGATAATCAATATTAGTTAATGTGCGGAATTAGTTAATATGAATCCTGTCAACTTGATCACAAGCCCCTGTAATCAGCCCATAGATTTATTTTGTAAAGTTTAAAAACGGATTGATGGGAAAATTAACGTTAACCCGCAACGCAACAATGTCACCATTGTTACTGTAGATCTTATCAGCGATGAAAAGGCGCTGCATGCGTATGGAGGTGCAGATTCCGTTGGAACTTGGACCTTTTCACAGAATCCGTACACCACCTCGCCATCTTCTGACACTTTCATGTTATTTTCGCTGCCCAGCATTATGAAAGCCCTCGACTTGTCTGTCCGTGGGCTGTTTTTATGGAAAACTGGCGAGTCGGGACAAACCCCAACTAAACAAGGCCAGTATTCATCCACGAGGCCGACAGATTTACGTACGCTATCACGGAATGCAAATGCGTGAAGAGCGAAATTGGCCAGTGAATAGTACTCTCAAAATTCATGACGGCCAGTAAAAGTACTCTTATAGTTTGGAAACCAAAACTATACTTCTAGTCATCGTTTCAGCATTACTATAGTTTTTGTTATGGTTTGGCGTTAAGGTGAACATTACTACTCTTAATGTATATCCATTTTCTGGTACGTTAAAAAGTCTCTAGCGACGAAGTTGTTGAAGCGGCCACACAATCTCCAAGGTAAAGATGCAATTAGATTTGTTATTCAACTTGAGTATCAGTTTCCTCGTAACTGGTGTATTTTTGTCCAATTCCCACGGATTTACTCTAGTTCGATTTTAAAATAACATTGCTAGCAGTAGAACTAGCACATCCACAAAGCATCACCGTCAATTTAACATTTTAGAGAATTCATTTAAAACTTCACTTATCTGTAATCGGTCTGCCCTCATAGCCTACTTTGATTGAAGAAAAGATTGAATTTAACAAACATGAAAGAAAAACGAAAATCACTATTGAAGGAAATGCAATACATAATATATCGATAGCAACACAAAATTCAATTAAAGAAATTTGTTTGCTTCCCGTTCATCTTCAATTAAATTAGGCTATTTAGAGCCTCATACACAGATGGTGCAAAATACAAGAGTCGTCTGTGCCAGGAACAAAAGCACAAACGCAGGACAAACGGAAGCAGCTATTTAATTTGAAGGTGCAGTTTTTTAACAACAAAAATTTTGAATGCTGGTAATAAGTCCTTTGTGAATTGAAATTTTGAAATTTTAATAAGTAAGATGCCTAATATTCTCAATGATTTTTGACATTACATCCTTCTAATATTCCTTATAATCCTGATTTTGTAGCATTACATTGTTTGAAAGTTCTTGCACAATCTAGCATTACATTGTTTGAAAGTTCTTGCATAATCATGTTTTATAGACCTCTTGAATGATGATTTATTGGCAACACTTTTGGTATTGTTTAATGAAGAATTTAAGAATTATCTTAGTTATCATCCTCCTAATAAGAAAGTGCACAAGTTTTCTCCACACAATTACTATTACTTTGAAAAAAAATAAATTTAAATTATCCTTATTCTTATCACATACTGTTGTTAAGGAACTAAATTCTAATATCATTCTCAAACTCAAACCCAAACTTTATGTCACAAGAGCTAAATTCTTCAACTAAACTCATACCCATTCTTATTGTGGTAACCATAAAAACTTGCCAATGGGACTGAATTCTTCATAAAAACGCATATCCATCCCGAATGTGGTCAATGCCCATGACAACTGATGTAGATTCAATGTCAACTCACAACGCACAACACTTTCATAAACTCATTCAGAAAACATGGAAACCTATGCTCTGTATCATTTGTCAGTCAAAAACCATATGAGATTCAATGTCAACTCACACTGCACAACACTTTCATAAACTCAATCTGAAAACATGGAAACCTATGCTCTCGATCATTTGTCAATCAAAAACCATATGATAAGCAGGCAGCACTATCAAGGTGTCTCTAAAACCATATACCTAATTATGTATCCAATTATCAGGGTGTCTCTGAAACAAAATTTATGTTTAATCTATATAAATCCACCAGATTTCAACCAGGAATCCACGAACACGAACACCTTAAGGGTGTGTCTCTGAAACAAAATTTATATTTAATCGATATAAATCCACCAGATTTCAACCAGGAATCCACGAACACGAACACCTTAATCAGGGTACACGAATTTGATATTGATTGAGTCAATCTTTAATTAGGGTTTTTCCCACCAGGAATCCACGAACACGAACACCTTAATCAGGGTACACGAATTTGATATTGATTGAGTCAATCTTTAATTAGGGTTTTTCCCTTAGCAGCCACTCTCGCACCTCCTGCTTGATTCCTGCAGTTATGCTCGAATTGAATCGGTCACATATATGGAGATAGTATGTTCGGATCGAATCGGTTGCAGATATGGAAATAGAATCGAAGGAAGGAGCGAAAGGCAGCATTGAATTTGATTCACCCAATTCAAAGTCATAAAAGGAAACGTGCGGGAAAATGAAAGGATTGAGTAAGTCCAAACGTGTTAATACCAAAAGTTTACCAAAAGTCACATGGCAATCATATAATATTACAATAAGTTTTTAATATAATTAGGTAACCACATTCTCAAAAAAAAAAAAATACTCCATTTAACCTTCGTCGTGACTCTTTCCAGATTATAGATTTCAGAAAGATAGTGGCACACATAAATATTTACACAGATAAACCCAACATCGCTATATAGATTGGTTACGCTTGTCATTACTTCTTACTTATCATTTCTTCTTAAAATTCTTATATATGGATATATAAAAGAGAAAAAAATATAAAACTTATGATAACCCACTTTGACTACACCGGTAGCTAACTTACTCTTCCTAAAGTTGTCTATACTAATCTGCCACCACTGTACTCCTATGACCAAAAAACTCCTTATGCTCTTGTTGTCTTTCCCGAATTGGGCTGGTTGGGAAGATCGGTACGCTGGGGTGAAGGAACCATATTACCATAAAAGGTATTTGAGTTCCATGTCCTTCTTTGACCAACCTATGCATGTCCTTAAATCTTTGTTTACAGTACAAGAGGTTGTGGAGTTTTGTTTTGTCTATGACACTCCAACTGTAATGTTTGATCAAAGATCGATTGAATACAATGGTTATTTTTGCAAGAATCTTTGATGTCTATTGTATCACTATCTTTCTGTAGTAATAAACAATGTATTCAAAATGTTATTTTTTTTTATCTATTCTCTCCCGTGTTTTTCGATGTACATATTTGAATAGAAATTCAAAATATAAATATATTCAATGGCTAATAGGCACATAAACATACATCTACTAATTTCTTTATGCATGAGCACACACACATATATATTCAATGGCCAATAGACACATAAACATAGATCTACTATTTTCTTTAAGCATGGGTACACACATATATATTTAATGGCCAATAGGCATATAAACATAGATCCATTGTTTATGTAATATAATATAACACATTGCAATGCAATGTGTTATATAATATAACACATTGCATTGCAATGTGTTATATAATATAACACATTGCATTGCAATGTGTTATATAATATAACACATTGCATTGCAATGTGTTATATAATATAACACATTGCAATGCAATGTGTTATATTATTGTTTATGTATATATGAGGGTATATATATGTATATATATTTAAAGATATGTGTACAACCATCATATTTCAAATAAACAATATTTCTAGTATCATTTAACTATGATAAACCATAGTATAACATGGTTATACAGTTCCTTCAGAACTAATTCCACTTATGTATACACAGTCAACATATTCCTAACAAGTAAAATAACCATAAGTACAATATTAACAAAGGAATACAAGCTGTTGTAACACAAATGGAATAAACACTTTCCACCCAATAGTAGAACAAAACAACCAAGATCACTTGTCCTGCTCACCCACTAGCCTAACCATGAGTCCATAAGGAGCAATAGTCACCATCCACAGATAAGAAAAATACTTTTTCTCACACTAACATTGTTCATAACAACAAACAATTTTCTCTCCTCAACATACTAAGTAGTGTCCTGCCTCCCACATATGTTGTAAATGTATACATTCTTGTGCCTAGGTCTTTCATTCCATAAGTGGGGAAATTCGCAGCTTTACAAATCCTTGATTTTTAGGGGCTGTTAGTGGTCAAATTCCACTTTTTCCACTTATAAAAATCATCCTTGAGGTAACTGAAACTTGTTCCCCACTCATGGAGTCATGGCCAACTATTTTTAACCTGGTTGTTCCACTTGTCTTCCAACATTGAATTTATTAACAAATTGTCTCATACATGTGCCAAATAAATGAGGAAAATTGGGAAAGTCAGACTTTTCCCAACAGTCATTAAATAATTAATTACATAAACCAAAATTCCAAATTTGGATTTTCCATAATTGACAAATAATTTCCAAATTCAAATTTTCCAAAAACATATTTTTTTTTTTTCCTGTCCAGAATGTGCGGAGGTTCTGCTTGGAACTTGCCTTATGGTTCCACCTGAAGCATCTTCCAATCAATGATGTGAGTAGGATCATGGATATTCCTTTTTAGTAATGAAACATGAAAGACGTTATGAACTTTTAGATTTGCAGGAAGTGCTAGTTGATATGCCACGGGTCCGATTTGAGTGAAAATCTCGAAGGGGACACAAAATCTCGGTGCCAACTTTAAACAACTTCCTAGACTTAGAGAACTCCTTCTTGCTTTGACTTTTGGATATATTTGGTCCCTGATTTGATATTCGTGAAGTCCTCTTTTTAAATTTGCATAGATTTTATGTTGGTCTTGGGCCTGTTTTAAGTTCTATTGTACTCTTCTTACCATTATCTCCATTTCCTTGAGCATTTCCTGTCCTACCATAATCTTGTGAGCTAGATTGTCCCAGCTAATACAAGTTGTGCATTTTCTCCCATGTAATGCTTCGAAGGGACTCTCTTAATTGACGTTTGATAACCGTTGTTGCAAGAAAATTCAACTAAGTGGAGGTATTCATCCCACTTAGTTGGTTTCATCCTTACGTACATTCGCAACATGTCTTCAATAGTCTGGTTTGTTCGCTCTATTTTCCCATTCATTTGTGGATGGCAACTTGTGCTAAAATTCAGGTTAGTATCCAATCCTGCAAACAATTCCTTCCAAAAATTTGATGTGAAGTTGACATCTCTATCAGAAATCACCATCTTATGAACTCCATGTAATCTAAATATTTCTTTCATAAAAAATTCAGCAATATTAATCGCTTTATAAGTAGATTTCACTGGTATTAATGTGCATATTTTCTTAGTTTATCAATTACTACCATGATCGAGTCATTGTTTCTTTGAGTCTTAGGAAAACCTGTGATGAAGTCCATCGAGATAATCTCCCACTTCCATTATGTTATAGGTAGAGGTTGTAACAGACCTGTTGGGTGTTGATGTTCAGCCTTTACCTACTGAAAATATAAACATTTAGAGAAATATTTGATTGTTTCATTCTTTAAGTTAGGCTAATAAAACAATTTTCTTAAGGTTCTTATAGTTTTCCGGTATCTTCGGTGACCAAAATACGCTTTTTTTTCCAGTTTGTCAAGAATTGAGGTCTTTAAATTAGCATAATTTTGTACATACAATAGGTTTTTGAACCTTAACAACCCATTTTTGTCCAAACTCAAATATGTTCTATTTAGTCTTTTAGCATTTCCTTGCAATTTTGTTTATGTTTTCATGTTATTTTCATCATTAATGCTTGTTGATTTGATTCTCTATTTGATGTCATTCTCTGCTTTGCTGATGTTTATTTCATAGAGCCCATTAGCCCTCTGACTTAGTGCATCTGTGATTTTGTTTTCCTTAACTTTGATATGTCGTACCTCGAAATAAAATTTGCTTGAAAAATCCAGTCGTCCTTCTTTCCTTGCATTGAGATCTAATTGGCTGAATAAATACTTTACACCAATTTTGTCGGTTAATAAAATAAACATTCTTCCCATTAAATAATGTCACCACATTTTTAAAGCATGAATTATGGCTACTAATTCCAAATCATGTGTAACATAATTCCTTTCATGTTTATTCGGTTTACATGATTCATAACATGTGACGTGTCAGTATTGTGCCAATATTCCTCATTATCCCTCTTTGCTTGTATCCACACAAACTATAAAGTCTTTATTGGGATCCGCTACCTGCA
>SNQJ01S0009018.1:124831-141098 GCA_010110895.2 Picea sitchensis
AACATAAATTGGGCAACTTTTGTTCATACATTTCTTAAACTGCATGGAAGATATTTTCCTAACGGAAACTGGTTTTCTGATTCCTTGTACCGTCCTAATTGTGTTATTTTCATCTCTGCATACAAATGACTTTTTGTAGAAGTCTAATATCACTTTATGTTTCTCTAACCAGTCCATTCCAATGATTAAACCGTAAGATCCCAAAGGTAAAATGTTCATATTTAACCTTGTAGTTTGACCATCTATATTTAGTTCACAATAAAAAACAAAATATATTACTCTTCTTTTGGTCCCTATTGCTAGTTGTACTAACGAGGACTTACCATGCTTTACTTTATTTAGTTTGTTAAATTCAACTAAAGAGGGACTAATATAACTCAGACTATCTCCTCGGTAAATTAGTATAGAGACATTGTGGGAATGAAGTTTAATTTTGACATCCACAATAGTGTATTGATGATATACTTGTCTACCATCCATATATGCATTGATTTTATGCACGCTTCTACCAATCTTCGACCGTCGAAGCCTCTTGAAGGTTATGGACTGAAGTTCTCGTTGTGGGATTGAAGCATGAGAAATTACTCCTTCAGTGAGGTTCTCCACATTCCCAGCACTTCAATGGTTCTTTGGGATTGTCCCGAACCTTCTTGACTCCCAGGTTAGCTGGTCTATTTCCCCCTTGGGCATTCTGTGTATTTGAGTGGTAATTTTTCCTTTGGAAACATTTTTCCATATTACAAAAAGGGGTTGGCTGGAAGCCTTTCTTATGTTGATTCAATCTGTCGTGTTTCTTATATTTCCATGCTTTTGGAATTTCATATCTTTTTTTGTATTGATCATAACACATATGATCCTTTCTAAACATTTCATTTAAAGATTTGGGATTATCAAATTCAATTATGTCCTTGTACGATTGTGGAAGACAGCTCAAAGCCTTTTTATTTTCACTTTGTCTTCTTTGATATATGGTACAAAGCTTAACATATCTAGAAATTTATTTATCAGGTCATCCATGGCCATTTTTCCGAGTCGTAGTTCATAGAATTATTTAGTTTTTATTTCATAAGAACATTATGACAAGTACTACCTCTTGAAATAATTTTTAAAGTCTGACCATTACATTCGTTTTTCGTTCAATCCCTTGTCTAATTTCAGGTCTTGCCACCAGATACTATATTTTCCTTTTAAGTTGTAAATGGACATTTTGACTTTCATATTACTAGAGTAATTATAAATCTGGAAATATTTCATTATATCTAGTAACTAGAATTCATCCTCCTCCCCAGTATTTGAATCTATGCCAAAGGTTGAGGGATTTATTTTCTTGAATTCACCTTCGAGGAGATCCACTTGTTTCCTTTTCCTTCCTATGGATGCTTTGTTTTTTGTCATGTGTGTATCTTTGAAGCAACTGTCCTCTTTTTCGGTTTCATGGCTAGAGTGTTTTGAGGACTTTTTGTTGACCTCTTCCTCTTTTTCAAATTACTTGGGACTCTTATTTGTTACCATACTGCGTAGCATCATTTCGTTTATTTCCAGCTAGTCTTTTTGTGCTTTCCTTAGATTTTCATGATCTCCTTTAAACACTTGTAGTTCCACGATAAGGTTTCTGCATTATTTCCAAAACCTGGGTGGTGCAACTCCATTCACTATTATGCTTAGGGTCTTTAGGAAGCTCTTCATGTAGATTCCCTTCAGGTCTATTTTCTTCTTCATTATGCGCTAACATTTTTACAATAGACAATTTATTTTTTGTTTTTAACATTAAATTTGTTTGTTATATTCTCTTCAAGGAACAACAACAAAAAAATTGAATTTTGGAGCTGCCATGAGGTCCAATCATTGTAACCTACAACTCTGATACCGTATGTAAAAAATTCCTAAAKTTCACTAAAAAAATAAAARGAATTGATTAATGGAAAACATTATAAATTGTCGAATTTTTTGTGACAAGCGTAATAATGTTTATAAATTTGCGTCACTATTTATGTGCTTAATGCTAATGTCCAAGAAAACATACCATAGTCATCCTCMTTTTTTACGTGAGAYCTAGTCTTATTTCTATTGCATTCAAGTTTCTTAATATGGTTATTGTTATAAGGATTGACTACAAAACAAGGTTGGGTTTTCATCGAACCCATACTAAAATTACTCAACATTATAGTATTATCCCCTTCCCATTACTTAACCTATGCCATGCATAAAATATATGTGTTATATAATTCACTCGTCTAATATATACTATGCATAAACAATCCATAATACATAGATCACTCATATAATATACATATTATATAGGTCACCCATATAACCTATGTTATATATAACCAATATACAAAACATAAAGGTCGAGACTTGGATTAAGGCTATGGCTATATTGCATTTACCCTTGTGGACTATAGTCTACGCGCTAGGTAAAATCACCCCTACTAAGAGCTTTCCACAGTGGTAAGTTAAAGAACATACGACATGTCATATAGTCTAAGTATGAAGTTATACTACTAGTCAGTTATTACCGATACATCATTGGGTTACCTGTCCACTCAGCATTAACAAGTTTTGAAATGAAAGAGAAGGTGGAAGCTAGGTCATATATGCACCTCGGTTGGCATTTGGTCATGGCATTAAATCTAGGGCACATCCATCAACGATAGACTGACCATCCTAGGTACTCTTTAGGCTTGTCGCTATTGAACCACCCATCACAGCTTCGACACCTCAGAAATTCCACATGGAAAGGGTGGGGTGGCATACCCGACATTCCTCCCATCACTAAGAATTTTGAGGTTCCATTACTCTTCGTAAATAATCTCTTGAGTCTCATTTTACTTTGGTCATTCCTTTGTTTAACCTCGTGTCTGACCCTGTCATTCGAATTTGTTACGATACTCAACTCTGCGATGGCCTTCGGCTATGTTACGATGTTTGACTCTGTCATGGAATTTCTGAAGGCTCTCCACATGCACGGTGAGTACTCTATACCCTCCTTCGTCAGTTTCTAAAGGGGTTCTTCTACTGTTTCAGGTCTTTGCCTTACAATGTTTCTCTTCCTATTAGTTTTCTTTGCAATTATAGTAAGCATATTATGGATTATCTTTTCCGTATAAAACAATTAGCATACTCTGTGGAATACTTCCTCTGCTTGTGTATCATATTTCTCTGTGGCATAAGTCTTGGTAACATATACCACATTCTCTATGGAATACCTCCCGTATATGTATCATGCTTCTTTTTAGCATATTTTTTCTGACATATATTGCATTCTCTATGGAATACCTCATGTATATGTATTTTGATTCTTTGTAGCATAGTTTTGGTAACTTAAATTTCCTTTCCTGTGAATACTTCCCATATATGCATGGTACTTCTCTGTAGTATAGTTTTGGTAACATATATTTCCTCCTATGTTATTAACTCCTTTGTTTGTGTATTCATGATTCTTTGTGGCATAAGTATGTTTGGTAACCTATAATACATTTCTCTGTGAAATGCTTCCCCATATGTATTATTCTTTATGTAGTAACACATACATTGTGTTCTTTGGGGATTTTTGTTTGTGTAAATTTGAAGTCTTTGTGGGTCAACACATATATAAATACTTATTCACAACCTTTTTTCTCTGAACCCTTTTCTTTCGTGGTTTTTTTCACCACAACATGAGATATAAACTATGGCCTTATCTAGAGCTAAGGTGCCAAGAGACATCATGAATCAAGAACCTTGGGTGAGGTTGATAAAGAAAGTAGTCAAACATTTTCTTCTCTTTTTAAAAAAAAAAGGGCTTTTGACCTAGAAATAGTCCATGAAGACTTCTTGTATTAGCTTTAGTATGCCTATTTCTCATTCAAATTCGTCTTACATTATGCAACACAATGCCTGTGGATATATTTTCAATGCTTAAAGGTTAATGTCTTACCTCCGTAACTTTTCTTCGGATACTTCTTTCTTTAACAAAAATATTTCTCTAATAATATAGGTTAATTCGTGAGGGTTGTTACCTCAGAGATCATTGATATTTTTCATCTTTGTAAAAGAAACTGGGTTTTTAGTTTATGAAATAATTATCTAAGCTAGGGTTTTACCCTCGCGGCCATGAAATCCCTTCATATATGAACAGGGATTTCCCTGAAAACCAATTTTATGGTTATAATTTGCCCATAGTCTATACTATTATCATTATTTTTCGTAAGGGGGAAAATGACTTGTTGTTGCTTCTATTCTCTCAAAACATAATTTTTCCTTAATGATTATAATATTGTGTTTTTCTCTATAAATCTATTCTTTGTATTTAAATATTTAAGATTTATTTAGAGAATATCTACAGGAACGTTGTAACGAAAAAACTTTTAATTATCAACATTCCTTTATTTAAATTAGTTATGTGAAGGTTTATATATGGACACGAGAATTAATGATGGGCCCCTTATTGTTCGTGAGGTTACCCATCGACTGGTTACGGGTCCACTCCTCCTCCTCCTGGATCATGGATACATTTCCTCATAAGGAGAAAAGGAGACCTGATTTCAGCATAGCCAAAGATAAGTTATGTTTTTGATTGATTTTTATTTAATTTAAGAAGAATTTAATTGCTAGCGAAGTTACTAAACCCTCGCTTTAATTCTCTTCCAAGTTGGGAAGATCAATACGCTTTGGTGAAGGAAGCATATTACCATAAAAGGTATTCAAGTTACATGTCCATCTTTGACGGACCTATGCACGTCCTTAAAGATCTATCTATAGTACATGAGTTTGTGGAGTTTTATTTTGTCTATGAGACTCCAACTGTAATGTTTGAACTAAGATGGATTGAATACAATGGTTACTTTTGGAGGACACTTTTATGCCTACTATATCACTATAATTTTGTGGTAATAAAGAATGTATTCGTACTGTTATTCTTTCTATCTATCCTTTGCAGTGTCTATCTATGTACAAATTTGAAAAGTTGTTCAAAATATAAATATATTCAATGGCCAATAGGCACATAAACATAGACCTACTATTTTTTTTAAGCATGAATACATATATGTGTGTGTGTGTGTGTACAACCATCATATTTCAAATAAATAATATTTCTAGTATCATTTAATTATGATAAACCATAATATAACATGGTTATACATTTCCTTAAGAACTGATTTCACTTATTTATACACAGTCAACATATTCCTAAAAAGTAAAATAACCATAAATATAATATTGACAAAGGAATTCAAGCTGAGATACATATCTAAAAATTAATGCGGGAACACAATTGGAGCAACCACGTTCCACCCAACCATAGAATAGAACAACAAAGATCACTTGTCTTGCTCACCCCCTAGCCTGACCATGAGTCCATAAGGGGAAACTGAATGATCCTCTTTAGCTATAGTCACCATCCACATAATAGAAAAATACTCTACCTCAAACTAACAATGTTCATAATAATAGATAGTTTTCTCTTCCCAACATACTAAGAAACATCTTGCCTCCCACATATGTTGTAAATATATACATTATTGTGCCTAGGCATTTCATTCCCTCCTTGGGGAAATTCACAGCTTTACAAATCCCCTATTTTTAGGGGCTTCTAGTGGTCAAATTCCACTTTTTCCACTTATAAAAATCATCCTTGAGATAACTTAAACCTGTTCCCCACTCATGAAGTCATGGTCAAATATTTTTAACCTGGTTGTTCCACTTGTCTTCCAGCATTGAATTTATTAAAAAATTGTCTCATACATGTGTCAAATAAAGGAGGACAGTTGGGAAAGTCAAATATTTTCCCAACATTCATTAAATAATTAAATACATAAACCAAAATTCCAAATTCGTATTTTCAATAATTGGCAAATAATTTCCAAATTTGAATTTTTCAAAAATGAAAATTTGTTTTTTTTCAAAATTCCAAATAGAATTTAATTGTCTAAAATTTGAGGATAATACATTTATCCACCTAAAAATAAGTCAAGGACTACAAGAAAAAATGACTAGGATTTCTTCTCTACCTCGGTCTTCTCGGGAAGATCAAAAGAAAGATTGAGCATGATTGGAGACTAAGGTTAGTTTTTACTACTTTCCTTATTTGATCATTACTCTATAGTAGATTTCATTTTATAATGAAGGGTATTATCCATGGTGTGGGAAGCCCTCATGACTTGGATCATTATCTATGGTACGAGATTCCAAATTTTTCTTGGCTGGCTATTATCCTAGTACAGGAGGCCATTTTGGTTGTTATCGCTATGCGAGGCCATATTGGTTGTTATCCTAGTATAGGAGGCTAGATTTATTATTTCATTATTGAAGGGCCATGATCCCTGGTACAAGAGTCCAGTCATTATTGGTTGGTTATTATCCTAGTACAAGATTCCATTTTGATTGTTATCCCAACAAGAGGTCATCTTGGTCATTATCCTAGTATAGTAGGCCAACAAAGTACTGTAGAGGTAGTAGAGGACTTGAGAAGACATGGTACTGTAGAGGTAGTAGAGGACTTCTCAAGGCCAACAAATTGTTAATCATAGTTTTTCCCAATGTCATAAATTGATATTCACAATCACTTAAGATTATTCAAATATTTAAATTTGAGGGATGTTACATCCTTCCCCCCTTCAATTGAACATCGTCCTTGGTGTTCCAATCAAACATCCCAACTTTGGAACATAAATGGGTAGGATTTAATCTTAACCTATTCCATTTCCCAATTATCCTTCGCATGAATAAATCACCTCCATTGTACTTTAACCTGGGTGATGACTTTGTCCCACAACAAAGTTTCTTTCCTATTGAGTATACATAGCGGTTCTGCCTGAAAATGTTTGTCTAGTTCCACCTAGATCACATTCCAATTTACAACATGATATATATCAGACAAAAATTTCTTAAATAATCAAACATGAAACACATTATGTATTTTTAGGTGGAGTGGTAGTGCAAGATGGTAGGATATTGGTGCTACTCTCGCTCACACTTCAAAATCTTGACCTCATCATAGTGCATAGTGCTACCTCATCAATATGCCATTTCCTTCTTTTGTTTCTAGGTGTTTTCTTTTGCAAGGTGTTGTCTTTAGAACTCTTATTGCTATTTCCCTTGGTCATTGATGCTACTCAGTCACTAAACATCTAGTGTTCCCTTCGCTTATGAGATTCATCATTAGAGACTTCCTTCTTAGTGTTATTAGAGGTTTGTCCTATATTCTTAATATGTTTCATCTCATTCATATTATTGAGTAAGATTTAATTCAGTTCCTCTTGATATTTACTTTCTTTCAATAGATTTGCATTGTCTACTTTAATACTTTGAAATTTATCCTTTATACTTCTCATGGTTTCAAGTAACTCTAACGAATTTTTTTGAGGTTTTTCATTGTTCAACTCTACATACATTTCAGGTCCACTTGGTGTTGTTTTCCCATTTTCATCGATCATGTTGTCTATTGTTTTTTTTGATAAATGAAGAACATATTTTATGTTAAGATCCTCTTTTAAATAATTATGTAATAATCACCTAATTTATTAATGCAGCCAGTTTTTTTTTAAATGGTTTGAGCCCATAAGGCCCTAGTGTTTGGAACCTTCTCTGATACCATTGGTAACATCACCCCAACTAAATTTTTAATTTTTTTTGTAAGAGTATTATTATAGTCTGGAGACCAAAAATGTACTTCTAATAATCGTTTCAAAATTACTATAGTTTTTTTTATGGTTTGGTGCCAAGGCGAAGATTTTTTTTTTTTTTAAAGTAAAAAAGGGGAGGATCTTGTTTATATTACTATTGCATGTTTACAGAGTTTGGTAGTGCCACCAACTGTCCCGCCTACTAAGAGGAAACTGAGAAAGTTGGTCTTAAGATGCCATTTTTCTTCAAACAAACAAAAATTTTCCAGGTTGTCATCCTGCCTGGAGAAAACCAGGACGCACAGCTAGAATGTATTCAGTCTAGTCTCTAACAACCTAACTGCTAACATAGCTAAAGTCCATTGCTAAGATAAAATGCAAACTAGAAACATTCCCATAGCCTTTGGACCAGGTGACTCACCATCATCATCCTTCTTTCGCCATCCTGTTGGAATCACATAGGCTTGCGTGCACGTAGGGCACTGTAGTCATGGGGATGCTCTGGAGTGTGTTCCATACATCATATCGAGGCGATGGTTGATTTGAATTTCTTTGAAGATTTAGTCATCCACCATACTGTGAGTTTCAAAGAGGAGCTCGAGATTACTCAAATTGTTGTAAGGAGGCTGGTCCTCCCATTCCTCCTGAACAATCAAGAGGGGATTTGGCCCTTGAGCATGGGTTCCCTCCTTTTTTCCATAGCTTTGCTGAGTTGGCCTGTTGGCTGACTATGTTGTTGGGTTGTTGTCTCTAGGGGTGGTCCTCTTGTTGGGTTTTCCTTTTCGTCTCCGCTGGCCGACATTTCTTCCTGGATGTAGAAGATTGTGAAGTCATCTGCCTGATGTTCTTCCTTGCGTCTGTGAGAGGTTCTGGGATCTGGAAGCTTGGTCTCCTTTCCAAAAGCCATGGGGGGGTTCCAATTGTCTGGGACGGTGAAGATGAGGTGTTCTGGACAGTTTTGGATGGATTCGTCTGGAGTAGTCTCCTCCACATATGCCATGGGTGGTGTTTTATGTCTCCCATGTTCCCTGGTTTCCCAAGCAGATGCAAGRGTCAATTCTCGCTCAAATACCTTATCTCGCTTCCTGCGAGAGTCATAGGCATACCACGTCATGCCTYTGCGAGGCTTTCCTCGTGCTCTTGGCATGTGGAGGAGTTGAKCTAAGGCCGGGGGATTGATGGAAATATTATCCCTACTCCAGCACCCCGCAAATTGAATTTGCAAATGAATCACATTACCATCCAGGCAGCTGATAAGGGTGAGGTTGATTGTGACAATGGCAGCCATTAAGGATGAGTGCTTAATGCTCTGGTGTGTCATTCTCTTCACATGCTTGAGGGGACTCATCAACTAGGTATGACTTCACGGGCACCCTCCCAGCTTTAATGGTGAGAGGATGGGAGGCGGTGTCCATCAGTTATGGCGCTGCCAATCTCATTGCCACTTGGCCTGCCTACTCAACGTGGCACCCCATCCGAGGGCGCCAAGGTGAACATTACTACTCTTAATGTATATCCATTTTATTTTCACGTGGCAGGTTAAAAGTCTCAAGTGATGAAACTTGTTGAAACGTCCACGCAATATCAAAGGTAAAGATGCAATTAGATTTGTTATTCAACTTGAGTATCAATATCTTCCAAACTGGTGTGTGTTTTTCCAATGCCTGGGGATTTAATCTGGTTTGATTTTAAAATAACATTGATACCACTACAAATATTACCACATTCTCTAAGAAACTCCATTTATCCTTTGTCGTGACTCTTTCCAAATTATAGATTTCAAAAAGGTAGTGGCACACATAATATTTGTATATGTAAACACAATATCATTACATAGATTAGGTATGATTGTCATTACTACTTACTTATAATTTCTTCTTAACATTCTTAGGTATGGATATATAAAAGAGGAAGAAATATAAAGCTTATTATAACCCACTTTTACTACACGGGTAGGTAACTTATCCTTCTCAAATTTGTTTATACTAATCTGCCACCACTATACAACTATGACCCACAAAATCCTTACGATCTTGTTGTCTTTCCCGAATCAGGGTGAATTTGATTGCTCATATTATAGCATTAACTTTGATCTATAGTGAATATTTGTTTTAGTAACAAGTGGGTAACACCAACTCCTCTCATCAAATATGGCAAACCATTCAGCTACCAACTTCCTTCCATGTTAGCATTCCCTCTGTTAGAGAGAGAACTACTCTACTTCTATATAGCTCTTCCTAGCTAGATGGAAGTAGAGGTCCTCCCTCTTGTGTATAGGTCGACATCAAAAGAAATAGTAGTCGAATTACAATACCATCTATATACTATGGTCTTTAATGTGAAGTGAAAGTAACACTAACACTTGCTAGCCTCATTTAGATTGTCAAACCTTGAAGGACTCTCGGTGAACAAACCCCTCTATCATCTTTCCTCCCTTGAATCTCATCATGACCAATTTAGACAAAGATCTAACATTTCCATGCACAGGAGAAACCCATGAGTTACTTTGTGGTTTCCTCCATATCAACAATTTACAAGTATTGATGGTTCTCTCTTTTCTCATAGGTGTTCATCCTTAAAAAAAAATTATCGTTAATTTATTAACTCTAAGTATGTTGTATTTGGTTTACAGCTAACACAAGGTTGATCTGTAGGAGGATGTATCTTCTATTAGGTACCTGAYSTCCCTAACCCCTCACATAGGTAGAGTATTATAATTCCATGTAATAAAGTGCAATATTAATAAAGMCTAGCAATAAGGAAGAATAAGTCAAATGAAAGACAACCTAATAGAAGGTTTTGCTTCTAGAAGGATCTTCCTCTAGATTGTTCTTTTCGWTAGATAGATTTAGTATAAATAKAAGTTGAGGGTATGTGAGATATTGTCTTGAATATTATTGTAATAGAGCACTGCTCTGCTAGAGGTTTCCTTGTCAAAGAGGCAAGTGAACATTTCTCTGAGTAATGAAAGTGGTCTTCTAGTGTTATTGTGGTATTATTGTGGTATTGTTTTGGTTCTATCATTGTTTCTCTGCCATTTCTAGCCAATTATTTATGTTATGCATACTATTTTATATCTAGAATACTACAAGTGGTATCAGAGAAAATTCCTCAATAGAAAATTGTGGGTTATTGTTTTTCAGGGTAGAGACATATTTCGATGTTTTAAATCTACAGAGATACGTCATTACGTGCATAAATCCACGGGCAATAATTCATACACACAGGAAATACAAGTGGTACTTAGGCACACATTTGTTGGCCACCCTTATAACCCATGTTGGTATCCCTTCGAGTGATAGCGCATCAGACAACACTTGTATATGGATCAACCTAGATTTCCTGAATCCCTCCATATATAAACTGTTCAACTACTTGAATTCTATAGTGCCACCAAGAAAAACACTCGGGAAGATACTCTCTAGTACCTTGGTAGTCGGGTAGTATGTCTAAGGGCACGATCTAGCCTCCTGAGTTCATTCCCTAAGATATTGGGCTGAGTACTAATTTTTCTCCCCGCACGTATATCATAGAGTTATAGCACATGGAAAAACCTTTTCTGTAGAAACCTTGAATACCCTAACCCTTGGGACGAAGTAATAGAAAAAAAACACAGAAGATACAATATCTATTGTCTTGAAAGTGTGTCTTCCTCATTGAGTTTGTGAAATTACTACAGATTTATTCTTGCTAAGCATTTTGACATTTTGTCACTGCATTCTTCACGCCTGAGTATAACTCCAAGGAGTAAAAAACAAAAAAAGAGTATAGTGGTCCCGCTAGCACAGTTATTTGGGACCTATCACAGTGGGTTCCTCTCTTCATCCTAATTCTAGTAATACCTATCATTTTTAACCCAAAATCATTTTTGTGGACCTGACCCATATCCTATGCCCTTATTTGGCTCCTATCCCTTTGTATCCTCCTTTTCTCCCTGATCGCATTGGTACCTATCATTTGACACCCTTTTTCTCTGTGGTCCCACCGACCCCTCCAAACCCCTTTTCTTTCTCCTATACCATTTTCCTGCTCCTTTGTCCAAATGACTACTAGAAGAGCCCAAGACCTCAATTCCTTGATTGTTGACAACCATCAGAACAAAGATGCCATCAAGGAGCTCAATTTCAATATTAACTCCATCAATTGAACTATTGATCTCCTCAAGGAAGAATGTTCCCACATCAATGACCTCAAGGAAAAATGTTCCCAGATCAAAGACCTCAAGGAAAAATGTTCATACCTCAAAGACCTCAAAGAGCACTTCCTAGGACACTCCCAGAACCCTTCCTCTTCAGAAAAACCATTTTATGAGGATGACCATGACTCTTCCCATTACAAAGGACCTCATACTACCCAATTTTCTTGAGACCTCCTCCCTTCTAGAATTTAGGTGAACAAATTTGATGGATCAAATCCTATGAGATGGGTCACCCAAATGGAAAATTATTTCTCTTTGCATGGCATTAATGATGATTTAGCCAAGCTTTGTTATGGTTTCCTACATTTGGATATGGAATAATGGTAATGGTGGAAATGGAGAAAAAAGGAACACCAAGGGTATGTTACTTGGACACAGTTTGTGGTCAAACTTGATGACCTCTTTGACTCTGACACCCACCATTTAGTCTATTTGACCAAGTTAAAGTAGTCTGTATCAGTGGAATACTCTATTGCATCATTTGAGCAATTCGATTTCAGAATGGAGAGCATGTCAGATTCTTTCTTTATGGAATTATTTATCAGTGGCCTCAAATATGAAATTTGTGCCCATGTTCACATGGCATGGCCCCAGACATTCTTGGAAGATACTCAACGAGCCAAACAATCCCAATATATTGTGTCCTCCTAGACCTGCAAACCCTCCTTTCCCCCTCGCCCTAAACCCACCCATTTTCCCCCTTTTGCAACTCCCCTCAAGATCAATAAATTAACAAGGGATGAAATGGGTGAATGTAAACTCAAGGGCCTTTGTTATAATTGTGTTGAAAAATATTTTCATGGCCACAAGTGTAAGGAACAAAATATTTTTATGGCTGTGACTGAGGATCTTCCTGAAGAAGATTTTTTTTTTCTTCCTATGGAGGAACTATCAACACCATCTAACCTCACCCCACTCTCTGACCCATCGAAAGTTGAACCAATGATTTCACATAATTCCCTCACTAGATTCTCTACTCCCCACACTCTCAAATTAATTAGTTACATAAAAAATAGGAAATTCATCATCCTTGTAGACAGTGGTAACACCCAAAAATTTATTCCTCGCTTCATTTCCCAAGAAGTCAATTGTTACATCCGTGCAATCAATAATTTTCAAATCATGATTGCCAATGGGGTTCCATGAAATGTGGGCGAGGATGTGAAAATGTGTGACTCCAAATTGGTCATTATCACCTCAAATCCCATACATTTGTTATAGACATGGGTGGTTGCAAAATTATTCTTGGTGTCGAATGGTTATGTACGCTCAGCCCCATTCTCATGGATTTTAAGGAATTAACCATGCAATTCCAACAAGAGGGACAACAATATAAGTTCCAAGGAATCAAAACAAGATCCCCTCAGATCATCAGTTCCCATTGCATGGAAAATCTCCAAAAAAAGGTCATTTTGGAATTATCACCCAAATTCACTCCATTCATGTTGTTCAGACCCCTTTTGTCCATCCCGACCTTCAATCTATATTATCCCACCACCAAGTTGTTTTTACCACCCCAAAATATTTTCCACCTTCGAGTGGCATCCATGATCATTCCATCCCTCTCATCCCAAGTAGTCTTCCTCCCAATGTTAAGCCTTATCGTCATACCTTTTCCTAGAAGAATGAAATGGATAAAATTATTCATGAATTACTCAAAGTTGGTGTTATCCGTCCTAGTACTATTCCTTATTCTTCTACTGTGGTCATGGTACTCAAGAAAGAAGGTACTTGGCACATGTGTCCTAATTTCTGAGCCATCAATAAACTCACAATCAAAGACAAATTCCCCATTCTTTTCATTGATGACCTCTTGGACAAATTGAGTGGTTCTGGCTGCCACTTGTTGGTTACTTTGTCCTATATACTTTCTGAGTTTATTGACCCAGGGTTCATGTCTCTTATGGGTTCTAACAAAGCCTCTAAAACTATTGGCCCACACATAGGGTACACTACGTCGTCTCACCCAAGATAGTCTTAATGGGTGGATGCAATATTTATGTGTTTACAACCTAGGATTGAGTGAGAGATTTGATAACTATGTATTGGGAGTTCTAATGTAACTTGTGAACACAATATACCATTATTACAATTTATGCAAGAAATATAATAACTCATTCATTTAGCACATCTATATCTACTGAGACAATAAATATTTACATGCATTCAATCACATAACACAGATGTTATTGTGGCTCACCCGTCTGGGCTACATCCACAAAGATTTGTCTCTTGGCTCTTTTATTATCGTATTTATGTCATTACAGCATCCTGTGCTTTATAATTCTCCTCCATCGGGTCAAAATCTATTATTAGGTGGACTAGATCACACTAGGCTCCTCAGCCTACGATCTAACCCTCAATATTTACCCTCCTCTAGCCTCTCTAGCTCAACATCTTAAAAAATTAGGTCATACAAAAAAATATTACATATCGTTCGCTTCCTTGGATTCATCTCTCTTTATCTCTAGCAACTCGCTACATCAAAAAGTATTTCTCTCTCCCTGAGACCTAGATATCTATATTTATATGTTTTTGGATCTTCAGCCATTACAATACATTAACAAAACCCTAACCCTAATGTCGTTAGGTTTTCCATGC
Organism: Picea sitchensis; assembly: GCA_010110895.2. NCBI lineage: Eukaryota > Viridiplantae > Streptophyta > Pinopsida > Pinales > Pinaceae > Picea > Picea sitchensis. The sequence continues at coordinate 139,238 of SNQJ01S0009018.1, forward strand.
ATGCGTGTGTTATTTTCTTCCTTCCAGCTGTCGCTTTCCTTATGCATTCCTTCTTTCCCAAAATCGTCTTTCTTTCCGCCTTGGCCTTCTTCCAATGGGCCCCCAACAATGAAATGTGGCTAGTCCCGAGCCACCTAAACCTTGTGAGCTTCGTTGATCTCCCTGGTGATCATCTAGAAATTTTCCTTGAGCTTCGCTTATTGTGTTTGTGCCTACGCAGTCTTCTCCTTGTGTGTGTCTATTGTCTGGGTTGCAATTTCATCACTGATTAATCATGCGCACTCTGCATGGGTCTGTGCTATATGTGTCTTGGCTTCTTCTACCTGTGCAATGACTTCTGCTACTCTCTCTTTAAGTGGTTCCATTTTACCCTCACGCTCCTTTTTCAATGTTTGCACAGTGGTGAGTTATGCTTGTAGTTTCTTCATGTCATACACACCTTTGACGCGCTCCGTGGTAGGCATTGTATTTTGACTCTACTTGAGGTCTTTGATAGCTGCACTTATAATTTCTTCTTCCTTGTCCCATCATTGGACTAGTTGATCCTCCGCTAGATTTTTCCAAAGTTGTGTTTCTTTGTCACACACGTCAATTGCTCTATCTTCTACAAATTCTTTGGTGTCTCTTTCTTCCTTTTCTCCCTTACTGTTGGTAGAGTGGTGGGTGTGATATTCTCACAAAGATTCTCAATATCCTTATGATATTGATCGATTGTCTGCACAATCTGATCAATATTCTTTGTTGATGTGAGTTCATCCCTCTGCACGGTATTTGGAATATTCTCCTAAGTTCCTACAACTTTTCGTTCCAGTCCATTCGCACGCTCCCACTCCTCTTGGGTCTCGAACTTAGCCTTCTCACATATTATTTCCAATGCGTCTCACTTCTCTGTTGCCTGCTGTAATTTGACTAAGTCTGTGCGTGCAGGAGACTGTACCCCTTGGGTAATGCTAATCTATAATTTGTGTAGAGATTTATATGGTATGTGTGGCAATACCAGTTGGATATAAGTTAAGTCCTTTAGGGGTGTCTTCCCCATGATATCATCCATGCGCAACATACTGGGTGTAATGTGGAATGTCGTGTTCGGCTGCAGTATTGTGTGGATTGTATCTCGCTCACCTTATTCTGATCTTTCTCCTACCTGTGATATTGATGTCTCTATTCCTATGTTGACTCCTATTTTCTGTGCTTCCCCGATATGCTTGAGGAACTGTCGTATGTCTTCCAGATCCTCTTGAATTATGTCCCTATGGTGCGCAACATTGTCAAAATCCTCGGATATACAATCTTGAACCCTTCGGTCTATCATATATTCTTCATCCTCCGTGATTGTGTAATATGGGGGTGTTCTTTGCACCTTCATTTTCTTGCGCGTTCCTCCCATCTAAGTGGTTGGTCACTTATTCAGGCTTGGTTCTTGTGGGTTTGGGTTTGGTGTCGTCCCCTGTGCTGCCTCAACCAGCTTCTATTGTTCTTGGGCTCGATCTGTATTATTATTCTTCCCCTTCTGGGTCCTTGTCTTAGTTTTCCCTTCCTTCGTTTTCTTTATTTTTGTCTGGCCCGTCCTTCATTTCTTGGAAACTAGGACTTCCTAAGGTTGTGTTTATTCCTAACATGTTTCCTCTTCCATTGTCTTTGAGGGTATTTCTTGTGTGAGGACTGTAATATTCCATTCGTCCTCCAAATCATTTATAACCATATAAATGTCGCCCTCTGTAATACAGTAGCGCATTTGTAGCCACTACTTATTGGGGTCCTTCCATGCATGTATCCACATCGCATGTCATGTGGCATTGAAGTTGGCGATGTCCCAATATTGTGCGACAACCTATGGTGTTATTCTCCACATGTTGGAGAT
>SNQJ01S0009018.1:141148-160114 GCA_010110895.2 Picea sitchensis
GTCTTCTCCTTGTGTGTGTCTATTGTCTGGGTTGCAATTTCATCACTGATTAATCATGCGCACTCTGCATGGGTCTGTGCTATATGTGTCTTGGCTTCTTCTACCTGTGCAATGACTTCTGCTACTCTCTCTTTAAGTGGTTCCATTTTACCCTCACGCTCCTTTTTCAATGTTTGCACAGTGGTGAGTTATGCTTGTAGTTTCTTCATGTCATACACACCTTTGACGCGCTCCGTGGTAGGCATTGTATTTTGACTCTACTTGAGGTCTTTGATAGCTGCACTTATAATTTCTTCTTCCTTGTCCCATCATTGGACTAGTTGATCCTCCGCTAGATTTTTCCAAAGTTGTGTTTCTTTGTCACACACGTCAATTGCTCTATCTTCTACAAATTCTTTGTTGTCTCTTTCTTCCTTTTCTCCCTTACTGTTGGTAGAGTGGTGGGTGTGATATTCTCACAAAGATTCTCAATATCCTTATGATATTGATCGATTGTCTGCGCAATCTGATCAATATTCTTTGCTGATGTGAGTTCATCCCTCTGCACGGTATTTGGAATATTCTCCTAAGTTCCTACAACTTTTCGTTCCAGTCCATTCGCGCGCTCCCACTCCTCTTGGGTCTCGAACTTAGCCTTCTCACATATTATTTCCAATGCGTCTCGCTTCTCTGTTGCCTGCTATAATTTGACTAAGTCTGTGCGTGCAGGAGACTGTACCCCTTGGGTAATGCTAATCTATAATTTGTGTAGAGATTTATATGGTATGTGTGGCAATACCAGTTGGATATAAGTTAAGTCCTTTAGGGGTGTCTTCCCCATGATATCATCCATGCGCAACATACTGGGTGTAATGTGGAATGTCGTGTTCGGCTGCAGTATTGTGTGGATTGTATCTCGCTCACCTTATTCTGATCTTTCTCCTACCTGTGATATTGATGTCTCTATTCCTATGTTGACTCCTATTTTCTGTGCTTCCCCGATATGCTTGAGGAACTGTCGTATGTCTTCCAGATCCTCTTGAATTATGTCCCTATGGTGCGCAACATTGTCAAAATCCTCGGATATACAATCTTGAACCCTTCGGTCTATCATATATTCTTCATCCTCCGTGATTGTGTAATATGGGGGTGTTCTTTGCACCTTCATTTTCTTGCGCGTTCCTCCCATCTAAGTGGTTGGTCACTTATTCAGGCTTGGTTCTTGTGGGTTTGGGTTTGGTGTCGTCCCCTGTGCTGCCTCAACCAGCTTCTATTGTTCTTGGGCTCGATCTGTATTATTATTCTTCCCCTTCTGGGTCCTTGTCTTAGTTTTCCCTTCCTTCGTTTTCTTTATTTTTGTCTGGCCCGTCCTTCATTTCTTGGAAACTAGGACTTCCTAAGGTTGTGTTTATTCCTAACATGTTTCCTCTTCCATTGTCTTTGAGGGTATTTCTTGTGTGAGGACTGTAATATTCCATTCGTCCTCCCAATCATTTATAACCATATAAATGTCGCCCTCTGTAATACAGTAGCGCATTTGTAGCCACTACTTATTGGGGTCCTTCCATGCATGTATCCACATCGCATGTCATGTGGCATTGAAGTTGGCGATGTCCCAATATTGTGCGACAACCTATGGTGTTATTCTCCACATGTTGGAGATTACCTCCTATAGGTCACGAAGGTATCCTTCGAATATAGCTGTGTTCATTTTCTTGTGCTTAGCATATGACATGATGCCAAGTGATAAATACCTTTCTCCACAATTCGGCTTGGGTCTAGTGTCGAAAAATGTGTAACTCGGTTACTTCCATCCCATGATGGCTATCAATATGAGTAGCCATGAATAATGAAACTGTGTTCCTAGATCCTGCATACCCTTGCAGTCATCCATAAAAAAATTCAACAGATAGGGTTCCCAACTAACTATGGTCCCCTCGACACATTGTGACACAACTGTGATTACCCCGACCGAAACTTCCTCCCTGCGACATTTTATTAGCAGCTTGCAGGCTAATATTTGTGTAGACATTTGTGTTGCAACATTATTGTTCCTCTTGATGATGATTCCTTGCATCCCCCTGTTAGTACCATATTTCTTATTCATTTCCTCTACAAATAATTTATCCTTTGTCTTATCGTCAATAAATTGCATGGGATCCATGCCCCGAGATGGAAAACCTGTGATGTGCACAATGAGTTCTACATCTATCCAGACAAGCTTGTCCAATCATATATCCCCACTATGTGTGACTGTCATCAATTTTTTGACACAGTCATTTACTTACTGTCCTCTGCCAAAGTGTGGTAGATCTAGTAGCCCTAACATGCCCATTTTCTCCAATCTTGTTTCCCACTAGATTGGTTGATCAATCATTTCCCCAACCACACTCACTCCAATAGTCTATAAGTATATTCTCTTTGTGAATTATGGGAACTTGTTTGTGTCTGTTACATCGTGACCCAATGAGCTTCTCGATATGACCCAACAAGTGTGGTTTCACCTGTACCCCATCTGGTATAGGAAAAAAAACAAGGGTTGTGATGGGTTTCTTGTGAGGTGACCTAGGTACCTGTTGCTTGTCCTTCTTTAGCAGTGGTTGGCTTGAGGTTCCAACGGCCATTGTTTGTACTTCGTAATATCATTATGTCCAACCCGTGACATACTCTACTGTTCCTTCCGGTGGGTGATGTGACATGGTTTTTTGAGATTCGTTTGGCTCGACTGCTGCTTCCTAATTCAGCGTTGTTCCATTGACTCTTGGAGTTGCTTTAGTTTTCTTTGGTTGTTCCTCCTTTGGGGTTTCTGTGTCCTGGTTTTATTGCTCATGTACTTATATCAACATATCTACATTCATTCCCTCCAGTATTGGTTGTTTGGTTTCTTCCACCACGGATGTTGGGTTCACTGGTGTTGTATCTAGTGATGGTATCACATCAACATTAATGACCTTTGGCGATTGTTGTTCTCTTTCCTACAATTGTGTCTATGCCCTGGTTCTAATTCTATAGTGTCGTGAATTCTGGATCAACATTGCTTGTTTTGGTGGTGCCATAGTGGTGATTTTTGAGCATTTGTTTACTTCAATGGTATTTGTAACCTCTGTGAGATATTCTCTATGCTTCGTATGCTTCCTCGCCCTCTATCTTTTCCATTTTTGCAATAAATTGTTTTCTCCCACATCTATGTTTTGTATGGGCATCGCATGAATCATTTTGAAGATGATACCTTCATGAAAAATTCAGTGAGCCTTTGATTCCTTCATACGTTCCAATACTCTCCCTCTCTGTTTCTATTTGGCGTGATTAATGTAGCATCCTGTAGTTCCTTTTCGGCATTCAATTCTGCATAACTCTGTCATTTCGTACTCCTTTTGTCGTCCTTTTGTTTCCCGCTTGTTTCCACTTTTTACCTGGCCATTGGCCTTGTCCTTGCTGAGTTTGTATTCCTATGTGTGTATGATACTTCTTCTTTCGACGCACTATGATTCTATTGGTACTATTTAATATCCTATGCTTTTTTTTTTTTTTTACTGCACGGTGGGTGTCGATTGTCGATTGGGTGTCGATTGTCCTTGTACAACTTCAGTCTTCTCCTATTGATCATCCATTTGAGTTCTTCCCATGATAAGCCTTTCAACTATACATCTACTCCACCTGTGATAGTTTTTACTTCGTATGGTCCTGACCAATGCATTATGATATTTCATGGGTGTTGAAAAGCGTTGTTGTCATACATCAACATTAAAGCACCTTCCTTGAACATTTTTTTATTGATGTGTTTGTCATACCAATATTTGTCCCTAGATTTATGAACTTATTGGTGGAACCCTGCTAGGATATGATCTTCCTCCATGGTCATGAACTGATTTAGTATTTCCTATACTATGCCTCATTCTATCATGTGTGTAATTTCTACTACACGAAATCTTGGTACTAGAAATTCTAATGGCACCATTGGTTCTTGGACATAGACCAATTTAAATGGTGTGTGCCCCATCGAATTTTTCCATCTAGTCCTATAGCCCCACAATACTGCCGGTATTTTGAGATCCCAATCATCCCTGTTGACATTACAGATGTTTGTCAGTGGATTCTCCAAGATTTTGTTAAATGCCTCTACTGTTCCATTCGCATGTGGGTGATGTGGTGTACTCTTATGATGATGGACTTCAAACTCTTCCTCCATAGCGTTGATAGTAATTTTGATGAAGTGCATTGCTTGATCACTCATAAAAACTCTTAGGCACCCAAATCAAGTGATTACTTGTTCAAATAGAAAGTGGGTTGTTGTTTCTACGGTGCAATCGTTCACTGGTGTTGCTTCCGCCCATATTGTTAGGTATTATGTCGTGCTAATGGTTTACCTTGATCCTGTTCTTTTTTTTGGTGGGTTGATTGGTCCCACAAAGTCTATTGCCCATTTATCAAATGCCTGCAATGTTATCTTTGGCTGTAATGGAATCTTGTCCCTTATGTTGGGTTTACCTACCCTTTGACAGACCACGCATCTCTAGAAATACTCCTTTGAGTCTCTGTGAATGGTTTTCCACCATAGTTTTGCGCAAAATACCTTCTGCATGGTAGCTTTGCCTACATAATGTCCTCCTGTTATTCCCTCATGGGATTCTTTTAACACTCTTGGTATTTCATGTTCTAACACATATCTATGCAAGATGTTGTTTGCACCCATTTTATTTAAGTGTCTTGATATTAGTTGATAGTCTGCATTTCGGACTACCAGGTTTTTCATCTGCGTGGTGTTATATTCCTATGGTGCAGTACTTGTTCTGAAGTACTGAATGATATTGGAAAAGTATTCATCAATGATCTAGACTGAAAATAATTGTGCGTGTGAGAAGTTGAATTCTAAATTCGTAGGTTCTTCTCCATTTGTGACCCTTGATAGGTGGTCAGGTTTTGCATTCAATTTTACTGGCTTGACTATGACTTCAAAGTCAAATTATTGAAACAGTAGTAACCATCGACATATTCTCCCCCCCAACATTGACTTATTGACTAGATATTTCAGGGCTGAGTGATCTATGAACATATTAAAGTGTTTTCCCAATAAGTAATGTATAAACTTTTGTAGTGCGTAGACAATGACTAGGCCTTCTCTCGGTGTGGTGTTGTAGTTATCTTATGATTCTGATATCTTTCTGCTTGCAAAGGCTATAGGGTTGTCTAAATCTATCGTTCCTGGCTACACCAAGATAGCTCCAAGTGCTATGGCTTATGCATATACATGGACATGGAATGTCTTCTCCCATTCTAGAAATACTAGTATTGGCACAGTAACCATATTCTCTTTCAACATATCCATACCATGTTGACAATCGTCATTCCATTGAAACTTTGTATCTTTTCTTAACCATTTTTCCATTGGTGCGGTAATCTGCAGATATCCTTTGATGAACTTTCTATAGTATCCTGTGTTTCCCAATGTGGCTCTTAGCTGACGGGCTATTTTTGGTGGTGGAAAGTTAGCAATTACTGCAATTTTTGTAGGATCTACTAGTAAACCTTGTTTGCATACTATATGGCCCAATAGTATCCCAAACGGTGTTCCAAATATGCATTTCTTTATGTTTAATGATATATGGCATTGTCTACATCTTTCTATCATAATCCGTAAGACCTCTAAGTGGTATTTCAACAAACTATAGACTTTCCAATCAACAAAGTATACCTCTAGAAATTGGTGGATGAATTCATTAAACGTAGCGATGACTACTCTCGAAAATTTTATTGGTGCATTCTTTAGTCGAAACGACACGACTGTGTATTGATAGGATCCCCATTCTGTAGAAAACGTGGTCTTGTATCTTTCTTCCTATGCTATCTTGATCTTGTGGTAGCTTAAGAATCCATCGGTGAATGAGTAAAATTTGTGTCTTCCTATGTTCTCCAATACTTTATTCGTGAAAGGTGCAGGGAACGGGTCATGTAGGCATGCATCATTTAGCTTCCTTAAGTCGACGAATATCCTTATCCCTCATTTTTTTTCCTGAACTAGCATCAGGATTATACATTCTGATTATTCCAATGGTTCTATGGTTCCTACTTCGAGCATCTTGTCGATCTCAGCTTTGACTTTTTGCTTATATATATTGGGTTTAATTGGTATGGTCATTGTCTGATCGGTCTCGCTTCATCTCTGAGTCCTATCTTCATTTCTCCTAATTCTTCTTCTATACCCTTAATTTCTGTAAATGTTGTGTGAAACATGTTAATGTACTCGCGTAGCAACGATGTTATTCTTTCTATCATTTTCTCATCCCAGTAATCTCCGATGTTGGCCATTTTTGGATTCTGAGCTATCCCAATGTTAAATTTATTTACCTTGATCTGCACGACAATAACTTTTGATTCTATAGGTGGACCTTCCACTTCTCTTTTGCCTTCCTCTGCCTTGATCGAAATATCACGCACATCATCTTCATCTGGTGATTCCTCCTGCATGTGGTAACATGAAAACAGTTCCTTAACTATCTGTGTGTTCCATTGTTGTTCTTTTGTCCTGAGTTCGACTTATGGTTCCTTAATGAATATAAATCCTCTTATATGTTTAAGAGGTGTGTCTATGTTGTGGTTCTCATGCTCAAATGTGAAAGTGACTGTAAAATTCTATTGTAATATCATCCAGGTCGTAGTTCATTTGTGCAGTTCATGGTCTATGTACCAATTTGCTAGCGTTCCCTTTAGAGTGTGTATAAAATGCTGAGACCATTCCTCTGGTTGTGTCAGTTTCCACAACACTATGCACTTCTCCAAGTTTTTTGTTGGTGCCCCCTATCCATTGTATTTTTGTTGCTTGTTGTTTTTCTGTTCTACGTCAAACCTTATGTGTAGTAACCTCTTACATTGGTACCAATTTTTGATTGTCTCTTTATGTGCACCCCACCATATTATAGGTGTGGCCTTGAGTGATAGATCCAGTTCTAAGATTCTCTCATTCTCTAAAAATTCATCTTCGTACTGTGCCAAGAATATTTCCAGGTCATTTATTCCATGGAAACTAGGTGGTTCCCTTATCTCCGTGCCTACCCATCTTCCTGTGCGCTCTATTCATGCACATCTTCTCGTGGAAACTTCGTGTAACCTTTGGTGCTAGTTCTCTAAACCAATATCTAATTTTGTCGCACATGAAGTATTTCTTCACCAACTGAGTTTTCCGTCTGTAGTTGAGTTTACATAATCCTCATCACGCGCATTTGTTTTTTACAACTATATGATTTATTCTAAGTTTAGGAAAGTGGGTTTTACAAACCTTTCCCTTTTTGATGGGTCTAATGGTGCGATGACCTTGTATTCCCCTGACTCAAATGTCATCTTTCGTGTCTTCAAAATAATTATGGTTTGGTTGTCAAATGTCGAATCCAAGACAAGAAACACTGGATATGGTTTTGTGCCATCCACTATTTCAATTACTTCAAAATCTTATTTAGTGCGCACTCCATCCAGGTCTATTGTCAGTCCTTTCAGTCTATCAATTGGGAGGACTCTCTGTTGGTTTTCTAGTTTCAGTTGAACCGAGGAGTCTCTCCCATGCATTTCCATGTCTTCTTTCGTAAGACGTTAACTTTAGATCCTAGATCTAGTATGATATCTCCCATGTTGAAATCTTCGATGTTGGCATTCAGTCTAAACTCCCTACTTGTTCTTCTTCTTATATGTAGGTGATTGACGGTTTTATGTTCTAGTTTTCCTTTTGTCTTGATGTTACATCTTTCTAGTATGTTTTGAAATATTTTGAAAAATGATGGATCGTTCAATATTATTACACATGATTGCAAAATGGATTTGATTGTACTTACTTGTCCCATAGATTGCATTATGTTAGTATGATCTAATAAAGGAGGCATCTTGTATTATGTTGTTTCCTTGCTTTAATGCACAGTTGAAGTCATTGCCATGTCCTCCTTTTAAAATTCTTGTTGGGATTTCTTAAATATCTCCTTCTCCTTTCGCATGCCAAACTACTTCCTTGGTTCGATGTTCTTCTTTACCCACTGGTGTTGTACTAGCCCTTGTCGGATTGCGTCGTTCCCTATTTTATCTCCTCTGCGGGTAACTATGTTGATGTTCTGTCCTTCATCTCTTGCTTCAGCTGAGATCCACTAAACATTATTCTTGTCCTGGTTCCTCTTTTCCTGTATATTTACTAATAGTGTCAAACATTCTTCCATATCATAGTCCGATGAGAGAAAATACATACATGTTGTTGGTGGAAGCCAACATTCCCTTGCATAATGTCCCGGTTGTTGGCATTTATGACATAAAACTGGTCCTCTACTGCGTCCAAAGCTTCCTCTCGCTCGTCCTCTACCTCTGTAGCCTGCTTGATATCCTCTTGGTGCATTATACTGAGGCACCTTATTGTACTGCGCAATATTGTACTGAGGTTGTGTGGTGTTGTATGGTTGTTGCGAAGTATTATATTGTTGCTACACAGTGTTGTATGGAGTTGGAACTTGGTTAAATTGTGGTGCATCTTTCCTAGTCATCATTTTGGCCTGCACTCTATATGCATCTGATGTCCTTTCTCGCATCAACTCCATCACTCTACAATATTTGTCATCATGGCCCACTGAATTGCAAAAGTTGAAATATGATCTCTTTGGGACTATTTGGTATTTCTGCATCATTGATGAGTGATATGGTTAATGGCCCAGTTTCCTATAGATTTCACACCATAATCCTCTTATTGGTAATGGATTTGGCATCCCTGTTTCCATATACTACGCGAATGTTGGACATTCGTTCTTATGGTGCTATTTCGTCCTGCATGTAGTGCACCAAAAAACTTCTCGTTTGTCCTTACTCTTATTCTAGTTTAGCTGGAATGTTAAGTTCTTCATATCCTCCTTTAGTTCTTCAATGGCTAGATCCGTTTGGTGATATTAGTTTTCTTCAAGTTGTAGGGTTGCCTGTAGGGCCTTTAGCTGCATCTGAAACTTCTATTTTTGTCAATGGATATTTTAATTGTGGGAGCAGTGAATTGATGAACAGGTGTCTATGTTGCATGTCGGTCATGAGATATTTCAACTTCCCCTTCAGTCGCTTGAATATCTAGTCAATCTTCCAAACAGATTCTCCCGGTTTTTGTCTAATTTCGATCATCTCATTCATCTAGTGATCTTCTGAAATCGGGTTCTAGAACTTGTTTATCAACAGTTTCTTGATGTATGGAATTGTTTGGTTGTCCCTAGTGGATTGTTTGTAGCTAAACCCCTATACCAATCGAGTGCGTGATCCCTTAATGTAATCGCTAATTGTGCCAGTTTGGTATCCTCGTGTATGATCTATTTTTCTTCCCAAATTTTTTCACATATGAACAAGTGTTTTTCTAGGTCCTCTGACGCTTCTCCTTTAAATTTTGGTAACCTGATGGTGGGATCGTGTCCTTCCATTCTGAATGTTGAACTATTACTTCCATGTGGTGTAGATACTTGACTAGTGCTTCCTGAATTGGCTCCTCCAKTTTTTGTTCCKTGTGTAGATGTACTTCTTATTGTGGTTCTTCTCTCGAATTTCAGTTCTCTAAATTGTGGTGTTCTCTTTGGTGTATTAGTCTCACATGGGTTTATGGGTTTCACACTAACATTAATATGGATAGGATTCYCACCTTCTCTTACTGTTATTATACCTCTTGTCTTCCTCTCATATGTTGCATGCGGGATTTCCTAAATCTACTCCACATCMTGTAGATCCTCTACCTCTTACTCGTCACATGTTAAGCCTTCCCTCATGGCTACGAATCTCTTGTTGGTATTCACCTTGTATTGGTAGGGTGCTCCACTATGTGTATTTCCAGTTGTTGCCAAGATCCACATGATCTGGTCGTCATCCATCATGATCAAGTCCAAGGGTTCCTCCTTCTTTCCCTTATCCTTTCCTCCTTCCATTTCTCCCTTTTCTGTCAATGCTTCCCCCCTTCCCCAATGCACGCATAGAAGTTTAGATGTCTGATTCCATTGTCATTACACCTTTGTTGTATAACAGTATCTTGATAGAAGTATACAATGATATATTGTAACTTCCTCGAGGTCCACGTTGAAATTCTTGCTCCGTTACATTGTACGACTTCATTTTATCTACTGTAAACTCTGTTATAAAACCTGTCACAATATTGTCGAGCCAAAAGTCTCCTGCGCGGGTGAATTTGTTGTTCATCTATTGTAACTGCTCAATCTATACTGGGGTCCACTCTAACTATCATATCTAGCTCGTTGTGTGGTTATCCTTCAACCTTAGTATCCACCACTGCAATAAGTGTGGAAAATCATAGAAAACAACTTCGTGTAAATCAGTAAACAAGTATTTCTCAAGATATTTACAGGGTGTTATTCTAGGGGTTTTGTTATCTTTTTCTGCAAAATCCAACTCTTTTGTCCTTAGCCAGCTTTTGATCTCTACTTTTGTGGGATTGCACTATCTCAAAATCCCCTTCTAGTGGATCATTGCTCTCTACTTTAATATTTTCTTGATCTGTCTCCAACATACCTTGAACTTATCTCATCTACTCAATCCTATTTTGTTCCTATCAACGGAAACAAAACAATTTGTTGGTTACTCTTTCCTATATACTTTCTGATTTTATTGACCCAGGGTTCATGTCTGTTCACGGTTCCAATAAAGCCTCTAAAACTATCGTCCTTCCTGGTAAACCAGAAGGAAACACAACGAATAGGGTGCACTATGACATCTCACCTGAGATATTCTTAATGGGTGGCTACATTACAACCTATGATTGAGTGAGAGATCTGATAAATGTGTATTGGGAGTGCTACTGTAACTTGTTAATGCAATATACCATTATCATTATTTATGCAAGAAATATAATAACTCATTCATTTAACACATCTATATCTACTGAGACAATAAAGAATTACATGCATTCAATCACATAACACTGATGTTACCATCGTTCACCCCCCTTGGGATACGTCCAAAAATATTTGTCTCTTGGCTCTTTTATTATCATCGTTCTTTCATAATAGCATCATGCTCTATACAATTCTCCTCCTCCGGGTCAAAATTTATTATCAGGCGAACTAGATCGCATCACGCTCCTCAGCCTGCGATCTAACCCTCAATATTTACCCTCCTTTAGCCTCTGTAGCTCAACATCTTACAAAAGTAGGTCATACAACAAAATATACATACCATTCACTTCCTTGTATTCGTCTCACTTTATCTCTAGCAACTCGCTACATCAAAACGTGTCTCTCTCTCTCCCTAAGACCTACATAGCTATATTTATATGTTTCTGACTCTTCAACCATTACAATACATTACCAAAATACTAACCCTAACGTTGTTATCACTTCCATGCATTCACGCACTTTGTTCTTCCTTCCAGATATCGTTTTCCTTGTGCATGCCTTCTTTCCCAAAATTGTCTTGCTTTCCGCCTTGGTCTACTTCCAACACCACCAAATCCGCATGAAAGACAAAGAAATTCCCAACACAAAATTTCGCACTCATGAGTGTCATTATGAATTCTTGGTAGTGCACTTTGGATTGTGTAATTCTCCATCCACTTTCCAAAGTCTTATGAATCATGTCTTCTGTCCTTTTCTCCGTCATTTTGTCTTAGTTTTATTTGATGATATTCTCATCTATAGTAAAACTTGGTCATATCATCTCTTCTACGTGAATCAAGTTCTCCATCTCCTCTATAACACTAACTTTTCCTCAAACAATCTAAATGTCCCTTTGGTGCCTCAGAAGTGGAATACATGGGTCATATTGTTGGCTTGGATGGTATCAAAGTGGATCCTAAGAAAATTGAAGCTATGCAAGATTGGCCTTGCCCTAAAAATTTTAATATATTGTGTGGTTTTCTCGGTTTAATAGGCTATTATAAGAAGTTTGTTAGGAATTATGGAAATATTGGAGCTCCTCTCACTTCCCTCCTAAAAAATAATGCTTCCACTTGGACTTTAGCTGTGTATCATGTCTTCCAAGCCTTAAAAGACTCTATGTGCTCAACCCCTATCTGAGCGCTCCTAGACTTCACAAATACTTATGTCCTGGAATATGATGCTTCCATGAAAGGAATTGGAGTCATCCTCATGCAATATGGAAGGCCCTTGGCCTTTGTCACTAGAGAACAATGTTCATAGTGGCATTTGGGCCAATCCATTTATTAAAAGGAAATGTTATCTATTCTACATGTTATGGATCTCTAGCACCCTTACTTATTGGGTCAACGATTCCAAATCAAATTTATCATTAGAGTCTCAAGTGTTTCCTAGAACAAAGAATTTCATCCCCGACGCAACAAAAATGGGTGACCAAGCTATTTGGATATGATTATGAGATAATTTACAGGAAGGGAAAGGAAAATGTAGCGGTTGATGCTATGTCCTAGAAATATGAATAGGATGGGTCCCTTTTGTTCCTCYCCTTCATTGTACTAGATTGAMTCCAATATATTCATTAGGAATGGCTRCAAGATCCCAAAATTTATATCCTGCTCCACTAATTGCAACATAATTATTCAGTTTCTCGAGGGTACTCTTGGAATAATGAAGATCTTTGCTACAAAGGTCGTTTATATTTATGCAAGTAATGCTAACTTAAATCCACAGTGCTTTATGAATTTCATGCCCCACCCACAACAAGGCATTTCAGATTTACCAAAACCTATCAAAGGGTCAAACATTTTTTTTTCTGGGAGGGTATAAGACATGATGTCTACACAATTGTGGTTGAATGTGAGTTCAGTCAATGCAGCAAGGGAGAAACTATGAAATCTTTGGGCACACTCCAACCACTTCCAATTCCCCCCGCTATTTTGTGATATATTTCTATGGACTTCATTGTAGGCTTACCTAAATTGGGAAATAAATCATTCATCATGGTGTTCGCCGATCGTCTCTCCAAATATGTTCATTTCTATTCTCTTCAACACCCATTCACAGTCAACACAATGTCTCAACTCTTCATGGATAATATCTTCAAGCTTCATGGCATTCCTAATTCTATTTTCTCTGACAAATACCCCACTTTCACGAACAATTTTTGGCAAGATTTGTTCAAGCTAGATGATTCATATTCGAGGTGTTTTGCATGAGAGAGGAAAAATCGTTGAGCTCAATGGTTACCCCTAGATGAATTGTGGTACAACACATGTAACCATACAACTACTCGCATGACTCCTTTTGAAGAAGTCTACTACCAAAATCCCCCATCATCTCTCTCCTATATGCCAGGGGTATCGAAGGTTCAGGACGATGACACAAATATTACAGTCCAAGAGGTTGTTCTTCGTCCCCTCAAAGACAATTTGGTCATGGTTCATAATTGCATGAAGGAACAAGCATATCAAGGTCACTCTGAAGGCCATTTTGTTGAAGAGGACTAGGTATTTCTTTGACTACAAAATTATAAGCATACGTGTCTCAAAGGTCACCACTGTCATAAACATGTGCCAAAATTTTATGGTCCTTATCAAGTTCTCAAGCATGTGGGCTTGGTGGCCTATTAGTTATCTCTACCCAGTCAGTTGAATATCCATCATGTTTTTCATGTTTCCTGTGTAAAGAAAGTGATTGGAAATAAGTTCCAAACTCAAACTAGTCTTCCTGAGTTGGATGAAGAAGGTTCCATACAGTTGCAGCCATAAGCAGTATTGGATCAATAGGTGTGTCGCCTCTAGCATTGCACCATCCATTAAGCGTTAGTTCAATGGAAACATACATCTCCAGAAGATGCCACCCAGGAGTTGGCCACCATTCTACAACAATTCCCTCATATGAATCCTTGAGGACAAGGACATTCTTCAAGGGGGAGGGTATGTTAGGGACCTAACCTCCTTAACCCCTCACGTAGGTAGAATAATATAATTCCATGTAATAAAGGACAGCATTAATAAGGCCTCGAAATAAGGAAGAATAAGTCAAATGTAAGAAGACCTAATAGAAGCTTCCACTTCTAGAAGTATCTTCTTCTAGATTTCTCTTTTGGAAAGATAGATTTAGTATAAATAGAATTAGAGGGTATGATAAATCTTGTCTTGGATATTATTGTAATAGAGATCTTCTCTGCTAGAGGTTTCCCCCTCGAAAAGGAAAGTGAACAATGCTCTCAGTAATCAAAGTTCTCTTCTAGTATTATTTTGGTATTATTATGGTATTATTGTGGTATTGTTATGGTTATATCATTGTTTCTCTTCCATTTCTAGATAATTATTTATATTTTGCATACTATTCTATATCTGGAATACTATAAATTCCATGGAAATGTCGAGACCTGTTACAAATACAGACTACTGACATTGAAAAGCATGACGGTTTTAACTCTCTTCACGTGGTATTATTAGCTAACAAACCCTCATTTATCTTTTCTCTCTTTCGTGGTGTTACCCCTTCGATCAACACATGCAAATACGTTTTAATTATTCAAGGTTTCATTGTAAATAGCCTCTCATTCATCAGATATTTAATATTTAATTTAATGACAATGATTTTGTCTCTTGTTGCATAGAGAGGCCTCACGACCAAGATCAGGATTGTGTTTATTCTATCGTCGAGCTCTGTATTCAAGCGTATATGGATTCCTTTAAATATTGTAGGTAAAATCCATTGCTTACTACAAACTCCTTCTTGAACGGTCATTCTTCTTTCTCTAAGTGTTTGTGTTCCTGCTTCTAATATATACTTATTTATTATGCTACAGATATGGATGTACCTCACAACTTCGAAGAATGAACTATGTGTCACTACCGAATCAAGCATGTCGATGGTGTCTTGAGATCTTTACTATCAACCCACATCGTGGTGACTTCCAATCTGGTTGAAGGAAGTTCATTACAGTTTGCAAAGTTTTTACTCATACTTTTAGATACTTATTTAAAGGTCTTTTAGCTAACCTCTACACAGACTCGCTCTGCAATAGTTTACTCTAGACTTGATATCATAGGTTTAATTTTCGTCCCTACCTGTGGGGTTTCAACCTCTTAAACGTTACATATATTTTATATTGGTTGCTATAATATGGCCGTCTTTCTTCTTGTGTATATGGATGATAAAAAATACCTCCGATTATAACATTTATGTGGTAGTTTCTTGTGTTTTCTAGGTGGATATTTTAATACAATGGCTAAGTTGGTTATGTAACTATGGAATGTTTCCAATACATAAGTTACGATTCATTCTAGTTCCATACACGGTAGTTTTGTATGTCTAATTATTGAAATTAATTAAAAGAATCTAGTCTATAGTCACAAATAACATGTTTTTTTTTTTTATTCTATATGTGCAACAAGAAAATTGATTTGTCTAAGAATGCTATAGTAAATGGTCTTGCAGAACTCCTAGAGTCTTTCTTTATGTCACCTTTGTTGCATATGAATCCTAAACAAGAATAATTCATTTACTAGGGTTTGAGGTCATATTCAATGATTACTTTTATTAGTTTATTTCTGTGTTAAATACAAATACAAATAATGAAATATGAATATTTAAGGTTCCTCTAGAAATAATTATCCGACTAAGAATTATGTCGTTACTTATACTTCCACATTTAATTTTTTTAATAGCAATATCTCTAGCAATATATTACTAAGAACATATTTAATAGATAGTAAATATTATCATCCATGTAGCTTGAAAATTATTTCACCAATCTGAAAATGTAAATATTTAAGCTAATAATTTGTAAAGAAATAAAATAAAATAAAGGGACATAACCATATCTGAACAACAATGATTTACTAGGAAAAATTGAAGAGAGAGTCAAAATCCTCTCAACCACAAACTAGAGAATCCACAGAGTGCTAGCTCTTGTCACCTTAAGCTAAATACTTTATTCCATAGGAAAATGAAAATGTCAAGAACCATCTCGTGGTAATTTCCAAAACTTGGTTCTTTTTCAGAACCACAAACTTCACAAGGACTCAGTAGCGTCTTGTTTACACCATATTTTTATTTTCTTCCCCCTTATTTTACGAAGAAGAGAATCATGATAGATTTCCTAGGTCTTTTGTTTCTTTTTTCTAGTTAGCCTTCTCCCTAACTCTTGGGAGTGTTGGCCTAACTTCTTTCTAGCTTGTTTCATAACCTCCCACACTCTCGAGGGTAGGTTCACACTTTTCTCATGGACAAGAATCACTTTTACCCTAGTGTTTTCTATCCTTTTTTTACGTTTCCCATGGAATAAATAATTTCTCTTATCATAGGTGGGTTCTCAATTTATCTCAAGTAATTTTAAAATAAAATAAAATTAAAAATAATATTTACATAAATATTCACAATCAATTATCTATGATGATCAAAATGTTAATCATGGCATAACTCAATATTTACAATCACTTAAGATTATTCGAATATTTAAATTGGAGGGATGTTAACACCAATCCTTCATAATTCAACTATGAATTCATATTTGGTGTTGTTTTCTGTGGTGGGAAACTAAAACTAAAATTCCCATATATAGTGTTACACTAATCCTTGTTATTTAAACTAGGAATTCATATTTTGTGTTACCTTTTTCATGAACCATAAATTTCAAAAAATTAAAACTAATATTATGCTCGAAGCAAGAGATTGAACAAATATTTTTATTGTTAAGGGAAAGAGATTGAATGAATATTTTTTTTGTTTTTTTTTGTTTGTTAGTTTGTCATTGACTTGTGGGACTAACTTGTGGCTAAGAAACTGTGACTCAGGGGCATTTAAGCCGTCAAAATCATCGGGGGACCACACCTGGCCTGAGCCACACCAACCCTTAACATGGTTGAATTTTTTGTCCCTCCAAGTTTCGAACCAGTGACTTTAACATCACGCAGTGCCTTAACAACACACTCCATCACCGACTGTCCTATACTTCCGGGACTTTACTAAAACCATTTAAAAATGAAACTAGAAAACATAACTTACTTTTTATTTGATTATAATAAATAGCTAAAATAAATTTATATTATAAAAATTCATCTAATCTCGTTAAAGAAAAATATCTTTTATTATTTCAAAGTAAGTAAAAAGTATAAAATACAATGGACAAAATGTAAAGAGGAATAAATTTGCAAAATATTCAAAAGTATGTTATACAGAGCTTGATGTTTTGGAGCTTAGTCTATTCTATTTTTCCCTTTTCAAAACTAAATAGAACAACACTCTTTAACCTCACTTTTACAATTGAAAAACAAGGTTATGATTTAAAAAAAACTATACAAATATAGAGTGTATTTGGAAATCATCTTGAAGAAAAAGAACATGTAAAGAGCACTAATGTCGTGTTCTTCTCTAACCCTTAATTCTTAGTGATTTTCGATATTACATTCTTGTAAATTCTTAGTGGTTTTCGATATTACATTATTGTAAAGTTTCATCAAAATCCTCACCTATAGATCGRTGGTATTCGAAGGAAGAGCGACATAAAGTTTCATATCCRTGGTGAKTCACTTGCAGAGACTAAATTGCATCAATGGTGAATCCACTGGCAGAGACCTACCTCAATGAAGCCAACAAGTTAGATGGATCGAACTTAATTAATTAGAAATTCAAGATGGAGACGCTCATGGAAGGATATGGTGTCTAGAACACTGCGAAGGGAACTGAACTGAAACCTAATGCAACTCGAGGTGTGACAACAACACAGATCCAATATTGGGAGAAGCACAAAAACAATGCCAAGGTATTAGAGAAGCTACAAATTCCACATACTAGAGAAGCTACAACTTCTACTACAACATGGACAATGCTTAAAGCATTGTATGAAACTAGCAACAAAAAATAGATTATGTTCCTGAAAACTAAATTCCTAGGCATTAAGATGGATGGAAATGAATCTATTAGTTCATTTTTGGGTCGTATTAAAGAGGTGAAAGACAAGCTAGTAAATATAGGGGAAACTATTTCCAACACTGATCTGGTCACTATTACCTTAAATGGTATGCTAGAAGATTATCATATGTTCATAACAGGTCTCGCAGCAAGGGAGAAACCTCCTACCTTTGAAGAACTGACAGTTATTTTGCTGCAAGAGGAAGAGAGGCACGAGAATCTGAAGCCTCCAAGTAAATATTTGGCACTGTGGTCAAATAATAGATCTGCGAGAGGGAGATCAGGAGTAAGAGGCAGAGGATGCAATTCATGGCAGAGAGGTGGTTCATGGCAGAGAGGTAGTTCATCGCAGAGAAGATAACCTCCAAATCAAGGTATGCAATCTGATAGGAATGAGTCAAAGATTTGTTTTTATTGTGGTCGACATGGACATATTGTTAAAGAATGTCATAATAAGAAAAGTGATGAGGCTAGGAATAAAACTAGAACACATTCAGGTCATTATGCAAAAAAATATTCAAATCAATATCTCAGATTAATTATTGCTAGTGACGATATTGATGAACCCCCGAATTTTGACACATGAGATCTTAGGCTGTTTGTTTCTAACATTGCTTTTTCTGTTGAAACATATGATTTTGATGCCTGATTTGTGGGTTTCGAGGCATCAATACATATGACTTGTAATAAAAATTGGTATGCTAATTTTAAATAAACACAGAATGGTGTCAACATGTATCTTGGAGATGACCACGCTCATCAGATCAAGGGATATGGAGACATTCCTGTGCCATTGCCGAATGGTACTATTCGTTTCATTCACAATGTGGTGTATGTGCCATGAATAAAGAAAAAAATGATCTCTGTGTCCACCATTACAGATCAAAACTTGAAGGTTGAATTCTTTAAGAATTATTGCATAGTGAAGGATCTGCTGGACCACTTCCAAACTATTGCAACAGGAGTCAGAGTAGGAGGTCTATACAAAATTGATGTTACCAGCAAAGCACATCATGCACTGACTTCTGCCATTATGCCAACAGATATTCTTTGGCATCAAAGGTATGGACACATCAATCATCCTGATTTATTGTTATTACAGAAAAACAATATGGTTGAAGGACTTCCCATGTTAAAGAATGAGAAGGTTGCTTGTGATGGATGTGCATTAGGAAAGATGCACAGAGAT
>SNQJ01S0009018.1:160164-191934 GCA_010110895.2 Picea sitchensis
TATGGACACATCAATCATCCTGATTTATTGTTATTACAGAAAAACAATATGGTTGAAGGACTTCCCATGTTAAAGAATGAGAAGGTTGCTTGTGATGGATGTGCATTAGGAAAGATGCACAGAGATGAATTCCCCTCTAATCCAGATAAGAAAAAGAGAGATGTGTTAGATCTTCTGCATATTGATGTTTGTGGGCCTATGCAGACTAGGTCTTTCAGAGGTGCATTTTACTTTCTGTTATTTATTGATGATTGCACGAGATACACATGGGTTTACTTCCTTAGAATAAAAAGTGATGTTTTTGAGTACTTTAAGGAATTCAGAACCATGGTGGAAAAGTAGACAGGAAAATCCATCAAAATCCTCCATTCAAATCAAGGGGGAGAGTATAAATCAGGGAACTTCAACAAATATTGCAAATATAATGGAATAGTACAACAGTTTATAGTACCTCACACTCCACAACAAAACAGAGTCACTGAAAGGAAAAACATAACTCTCGTAGAGTGTGCATGCAGTATGATGAAATGTAAGAATCTCTCAAATGGATTTTGGGCTAAAGCCATAGATACTGTAGTTTATTTAAAGAATAGAAGTCCAACAAGGTGTCTTGATAATGTTACTCCTTTCGAAGCCTTGAATGGTTCCAAACCTGCAGTTCATAATTTGAAAGTATTTGGGTGTAAGGCTTTTGCTCATATTCCAAAAGAGAATAGGAGAAAATTGTCTGCTAAAGACATTAAATGTATTTTCATTGGGTATTGTTCAGAATTTAAATCATACAAACTGTTTGATCCTTCTACTCACAAAGTATTTGCAAGTAGAGATGTATTTTTCCATGAGTAGGAAGCAGAAAATCATGATGACAACAATCATGAGGAATGGCACAGACTTCTTGATGAAGGAGTTAAAGAAGAGCAGCACCAACAACAACCCACATAGCAGCAACCATCCTCACAACGACAAAAACAATAGCATCAAGAAGGTCTCAGTGATATGGACAATTCAAGTAGTCACAGTTCACCTAGAGGTGAAGACAAATCTTCACAAAGTGGAGAGGAAGATAATCAGTTGAGAAGAGCTTCAAGACAGATTCGGCTTCGTGAGAGGTATAAAGACTATGCCCTAATGAGTAGCATTTCAAATGTCATAGAACCCATGATTTTTGATGAAGCTAATGAACATGATGAATGACGAAATGCAATGGTGGAAGAATATGAATCTGTAATGAAAAACAATACTTGGGAATTGACTGAATTGCCTAAACAAAAAATTCCATTGGATGCAAATGGATATACAAACTCATGTTTAAATTAGATGGTAGTATAGATAAGTATAAGGCTAGACTGGTGGCAAAGGGGTATTCACAAACATAAGGTATTGATTATGCTAAAACATTTGCACCAGTAGCTAAATTGATTACTATCAAAATGTTAATACACACAAAGCATACAAAGCATCTTAAAGCTCATTATCATTTTGTTAGAGAAAAGTTGCAGTCAAATGAAATAAATCTTATGTATTGTAATACTAGTGAAAATGTTGCTGCTATTTTCACTAAGCCTCTTGGAAAGATTAAGTTTGAGCTGATTAGGGAGATGGTAGGTGTAGAAGTTAATCCATTCTGGATTAAGGGGGAGACTTGGAAATAATGGAGTAAGCATCAATTGTAAGCACAAGTTGTAAGCACCAGTTATAAGCTTCAGTTGTGAGAGTCAGTTGTAAGCGTGTTAAGAGTCAGTTCATAGTTGAGAGTCTAGTTGTCTTTGGTTTGCATGTAACCGACTCGGTAGAGTCTTTTCCTATATAAGGATGTAATCCGTCTTCAGAATAATATAGAAGTGAGCATAGCCTCACCTTGTTGTTTGTTTCACATATTTTAAGTTATCTCCTAGTAATTCCATTCACACACCCTACGATTTCATCGCTTCAAACTTAAAATCCCACCACCACACCATGTCTACTATCACTACTTTGCGTGTTATTATATTAACAATAATGGGATTATTCGTTCTACACAGTCTGGAAGGAACCCGTGAGTGTTTGTAGTGTGGAGGAGCCCACGTGGAGGAGTAAAGGAAGAAGCCACTGGAGGCTATATTCGTAGAGGGTGTCGAGATAAGTGAAAAAGAGCCAAGTTCGGGGATTTGAATGAGCATAATTCAGCGCAGTAGCCAGAACTTGCAGCGCTGAAGAATTTTATGTTCCCTCACGACCTGCACAGAAGCGTGGAAGTTTATGTTCCCTAATATTTGAATTGATGTATTGTTTGACATTGTAGAAGATTAAACCCAGATAATCTACATGCTTGGAACAGGTTGAATATCTGCATTATTTGAGCAGATAAAGAATTAGCAGAAGACCATCATTTAATTCGTGGAGTTGTTGCACATGGATTTTTCTTCAAGTTTCCCGTCTGGAATCACGATTCTCTCAAGACTGCGTGAAGCTTTATTGTTGCATGAACGAAACTGTCTGGCAGGGAGAGGCGTGAAGGAACCCGCCCATCAGAGCCATGATGACTATCGATTGAAAGGAAAATCCCACATCGTAGATTGGCATCAGATAATGACTGTAGTTTTAACATTGTTGTGAAACCCCGAGAGGCAGAAGAAATTGTGGGGAGGCTAGCGAAAATATAGTGGAAATGATAAAGTGTGGACCAACAGAGAAATGTTAAGAAGAGTCAAGGAGTTGTAGGTTGAAGTGTTGAAGAATGAGTACTGCGTCCCTCGACCTAGCTAGAAATTTTGAGGAAATCTGCGTGAGAATTTATTGTTGTTTGAAACTTGCAAAAGAAGCGCCATTGACATGAGCCTGTCTTGTGAGGAGAAATGTGATCGCTGCTTGAACCAGTTTGTACAGAGAATTGATTGTTGGTGAACCTTGCATGATTGTTGGTGAACCTGACATGAACTCCTGCGTCGGTGGTGAGAGGAGGCTCAGATCATCTGTGCAAAGTAAAGCCGTTGTTGCTGCCCTCGTTTCTAGTGAAGAAAATCCATTGCTGCTATCATTTGGTTTGAACTATTTGTTGGTGCATCCATTGATTTGCATTTACAACAACATTTTCGCTTCCATAATTTGTTTTTTTGTATAGACATCGTATAACTAGAATGAAGATATCCACCGCATGTGTAAGTTGTGTGATAGTGCCGTGAGCATTAGTGTGAAGTCCTTGACATGTAAAGTATTATAGTAGCAGCTGCCAGATTATAGAGAAGCGGTGGAAGTGCATATGAGGAACCTGCCCATCTTTTTTTTCCCGTCGTGGAGAAACGGAGCAGTGACGAAATTGTTGATCGGTCTTTTGGTGGGTGTTTCGTTGATCGCCATGGCCTCCGCATCTTAGTTAGTTATCTATAGTGTTCTGATAGTGTTTATGTTTTGAAATGCATATTATAATAATATATTGTTTGTATCAATACTAACACACATTAGTCCCACTGTTTATGTTTTGAAATGCATATTTACGCCAAAGGCTTATACCTATTGACATCCGTTTATTATAAAGACATCCGTTTATGTGTTTACTTTTTTACATTTACCTATTCATATTTAAAAATTACATTGATAGCTAACTGATTGGCACCTAAGTCATTAACATAAATTAAAATATTAACCCCAGATAAATGAAGCTCAAACTTTTATTTGTTAATCAATAATAAAATTTAATATATTCTTTTAAGGATTCTTTTCATCTTATCAGCCTTTCGGTGTTGATCAGCCACAATTATGTGGTTGTGCTAGTATAATAATATATTGTTTGTATCAATACTAACACACATTATTCCCACTCAATACAGTTCTAGCTATGCAATTAAGTGGCATGTATTCTTTTAAGAAACTTTTGGAATGACAATGCGGCCAAGATAAAAGAGTTGTCATAGCCCCCTCATCAGAAAAATAGACAAGTAGGTCTGTTATATTTATCTTCTTAGAGATTACACAGATGTGGATGTGGTCCATTGTTCCACTGAGTACAAATTTATGACTGCATCAATTGATTTGCATCTATGAAAGTCTGCATTGAACTTATGACATCACAAATCTGCGGTCTTGAGAATCGATCTATTGCCGCTACTCATAGACCTAAGTAGATTGTAAAGCCTGTACATGGTTTGACAGGAGCACTCTAATTTATTGCTCAGCTCTACAATAGAATGAAGATGCAGAAAAAGTTCTTATACTTATCATGGTGCATAGAAAGGGAAATGATTTTATGTTATAGGAAGCGCTTGGTCCGCTGCTTGGAGGTGTTATATCAAAGTTAGGTGTGCGTTCCCATTTTGTCAGACTCACACAACCTCCAATCTAAGAAAGAGGAGGAAGAAGATAAAAGGAGAATGCACCATGGGTAAGCAAAGAAAAATTAGACAGCTCCAGAGAGAGATGAAACAGATGAGGAGAAAGAATAAGAATCAGTAGGAAGAATCATTGTATTTTGCAGATCAATATGATGTGTTTCTAGTTGCATATGAAGAACCCATGCTTGAGGATCCAAATGCACTGTTGGACCAGATCAATGAAGAGTAAGAAGAAATCAAAGAATAATTTGATGAAGTATATAAAATATTGATGCCAAATTTTCGAGTCTTCTCAAGTATAAATTATGAACCTTGGGCAACTGAAATGTAAAAATTACTATGTTTAGTAGATTTATTGCATTATGATCATGAAGGTTGTGTCAATTTCTATGATAAGAGAAGAGGTGCAATAACATTACAACTTATTATATCAGGAGTGGATGAAAACATTTTGTCTAGTATTTTGTGTGAATTTGGTGAAATACGTAGTGCAAAATTATTTTGGGATATTCTTGAAATGAAGAAGTGCAGGGAGAATTTTGAAGTTCATGACAACATTATTGTTGAAAATGATGAGTGTTGAAAGATTTGTAGCTAAAAAATGGTAGCATTGAAATTGCAATGATTAATGAACAAAGTGTGTCTCACATTAAAGTCACATGTCATAGTAAGGAAATTCCATATGAAATAGTATTTAGTGAAATGGTGAATTCAAATGAGATTGATAATGGAGATTAATGTGTAATTGTTGATGAACCCTTTGTGAATGTTTGGTAAATTTAGTCAAATTTGATGAAAACTATTCATCTCATGAAGAGTGGTCAATTTTGATGCATGAGAAACATCTTATTGATGAGCTATTGTTTGGTGAGAAGAAAATCTCATTTTCATACACAAACCAAGTGAAAGACAATATGATAGAGGCTGGTAAAGAGGTTGAAGACATGGAACAATCAGTTGTGATAGCAGTTGAACCTAAAAATGAAGATTATTATGCGACATCTGAGACAAGGAAGAAAGACAAAGAAATGGAAGCTCTCTTAGAAGAGAAAAAATGAAAAGAACCAATATGGTCCTTCCTATGATTTGTCTTATGATTGTAACAATGGTTTTGACTCTTCAGGTTTACAAGACAACAATTCATTTTCAATAGTGAATGATTATGAAGAAAACATGGAAGAAAAGGAAGATATTGATGAAGAAAATATCATGTAAATTTTTATGGTGTGGAGCCCAGAAGAAATCAAGTATTATTTTGAATTGATGTTGCAACACTCCATTGAAAAATACATTGATGATTGTATGCAGAAAAGGAAGAAACCCACTTATGAGAAGTTGGAATAATTTGCAAGCATTAAAGAAAAACACTTTCGAGAACCTGCAAAAGTGTTGAGGACAAAGAACAATAGTCATCTGCCAAGTTCCAAAATAAAGAAGAACAAAACCAAGAGAACATTGAAGTAGAACAGAGTCAAGATGAAACATATTTGGAGCATAAATCCAAGGACGAAGCTCCATCTCCATCACTATCTGAGAACAAGAAAGGTCTAAATGAAATTGTTAGAGTCAAGTTGTAAGCATAGCCGAGACTCATACCAACAAGCATGTTACTTATGTTAGGCATTTGTATTGTAGACAATCCATTTATCCATTAACGGGGAGACTTAGAAATAATGGAGATTAGTTGTTGTCTTTATTTAGGATTTAGTTCAGGTTGGTTCCAACTGTCAAAATCGAACGTCATTTTATATAATGTACTCTTAATTGATTTAATAGAGGGCAGTGTTGTTTTTCTTTTATGGCCTCTAGGTGCTACCTCTCTTGAGAGAATTTGGTTCCATTTCATTTATTTATATTTTCAAGTAGGGTGAGGTTGGGGGTGGGGAGAATAATACAAAAAACATAATATGGCATTGGGGTTGGGGGTGGGGGTGTGGGGAATAATAGAGAAAACATAATAAGTTTTCTCTATTATGAATTTTTGTGTAATTCCTTCTTCTGGTTTGAATTTATTTGACTCATGTGTTCTTATTATTTGAGGACATTCTCGTTAAAATAATTTTCTTGTTGGTTGAAATAAAATATTTACGATAATGTGACCTAGACTTTTAAGTTGTTTTTGTTTGAGCATGGATTGTTTTTTGATATCCATGTGATGGTACTAGATTATTTATTTATGGTATATGATGCAATGGTTTATTTTATCTTATGGGTATCTTGATTTGTATCTTGACAAGGATGTGTTTGTATGTTTAAAAGTCATATAGGTGACATGAATGTTTTAATGATAAATGATGGCATGGGATACTCAAAACGAATAGATTTTTATATGATGGAATTTATTATATTATAGTATGCTATTGATGGGTTGTAAGTGTGACAAGAAGAAACATAGATGCAAATAGACTATAAATTGAGTCAAAACATGTGTACTCGATATGGGGTTAGGATATTGATGATTGTCATGTGTATTTTGTAGCTTAATGTTATTCATGGTTATTGGACAATATTGTCCGATGTCTTTTTTTATAGATGTCTTTTTTTATAGATGTGTGAAGAAATAGAATAAGATTTGACAATTAAAATTACACATGGTCAAAGTGTTGTAAGAAAAGTTGTGACATAATGAGTGTC
Organism: Picea sitchensis; assembly: GCA_010110895.2. Classification (NCBI taxonomy): domain Eukaryota; kingdom Viridiplantae; phylum Streptophyta; class Pinopsida; order Pinales; family Pinaceae; genus Picea; species Picea sitchensis. The sequence goes on from SNQJ01S0009018.1 coordinate 167,106, forward strand.
ATCAGGAAGAGAAGGCATGGATTTATTGCTCTCACATACTAGCCTTTGTGTCATGTAACAGGCTGAAAAACATATGTTTCTTCCTCGAGGTCACGTACTGGCATGAGGGGTGTTTTACAAATTTGATTACTCACAAAATTCAATTGTGGGGTATGCAATAAGATGTCAATAATTGTTACTCAATCACCATTAGTATCTCAAAAAAGGTAAGAAGGTTGGGTTAACTAGGGCATAACCATGACACAAATCCTCCACAAAAAAATGAATACTTAAAGGCTCTAAGTTAACATGGTATGAGCATTCGTATTTACATTTAGAGTTTGTATCTGTGTATACTTTGGAAGAAAAGTATCGTTTGACATGCATTCTTATTTTTGAATAAAAAAATGAAAAAGTGCATTTATGATTTGATTTTTCATGTAGATATATATACCTATTTTACAAAATTAAAAAACTAAGATTAAACTCACCTTGATATTTTTAAAAAAAATATTTGTTGAAAATAAAAGAATGAAAGTAAATTATAATTATAGTTTTGTTTAAATAGGAAAAATATTTTTTGTGTGCACCCACTCAATTAAATCAAAGAAAAAGAATCAAGAGACCATCAAAGAACATAAATATAAAAGATAGTTTAAAGGTGGTGAATAATATATATTTATGTAGTTTCAAAATTACTAATTATGCACAGAGATGACATCTATATGGGTGAAAATTATGCAATTTATAATTAAATAATTAGCATATTTACATAATAATGACGAGTGGAATGATCCGGAAAGGCTATATAGGAAGAGAGGGTTCAGTTTCGGAGCTCATGTTTTACACACTAATGCATGATAGGTGTTCTAATGCTCAAATTTTCCATGGTGATCTCTTTGTGAGTTTGATTTCAATAATTATAGCATTATCTTATAAGTGGAGTACCTCATATGCTATAGAATATTTTCACATTCAATATGCTAGTTTTGATACTGTATTTATACAATCCATTACAACATTGAGGTTTCACATGAAGCAAAGTTTCCTAAGAATATGGTAGGGTGGTCAATTGGAAAGATTCTTTCAATTAATGATTCAAGGATATTAATGATTCAAGGATATGAGAGTAAGTTTATGAAACATCCTATTAGAGAAATATCTTAGATAAATACTTGACTAGGAGGATATCTACATCATTATGGAAATATGTATGACAGTCTGCAATCTTGGTTAAGTCTGCATTTATCTTTCAAAAATATTAAATTTTCCTTGAGGATTTGAATATCTACATTTCCATAGAATTTATTATATTATTATGGAGTTTAAAAACTTTATTTAGAATCCCAAATATGGAATTCTAGGAAATAGGATACTCTGTAGAAAATCTTAAATCATTAGAGAAATTATTTAATTTTTTTAAGCACATTAATCTATCATTAAGTGGACGATTCTATGGTAGGGAAATAATACATATATGAAATACAATTGGTTTCACTTCATTGGAAACCCTTGTAACAATTTTTTGCACTCCTTCAAGTTGTACTGCATTAGATAACACTTGCAAATGGAATTTCACTTACACATACCCTAGGGTATATTAAAAGTCCCCTAAGATACCTAAAACCAACTTTACATAATATTATTGATCGTCTTCTTGCTATAGTGACACCAATAATAGAAATCAAGAAGAACATGTAGTACCTATGTAATTGGGTAGTATGACTAAGGGTAAAATGTATCCTTCTTAGTTAGTGCCTTAAGAAATTAGGATGAGTACTATTATTGGTGATCTATAAAATTCCATGGATATTTCAATGGAACAGTTCATCACAACAGATATAATAAAAAAGATACTTAAATTTATTTACTATTATGGTTATTTTTCCTTCAAATCTCAAAATACTTAGTTATTGATTTTTCTACTTATGCATGAAATAGATAAAATAAGGAAAATAGAGAGTAGTAAAATACAATCACACCATCCAAAAACAAACACAAGATATGACCTAGGAAATCCAATACACGAGAAAACACAAATAGAAGGTGAGGTTTCTCTTCTCTCTTTTCTTTGGTAGATAAATGATGCAAGTACAAAGAAAGAGGCACTCTCTTTCAAGTTGTCTTTAACCTCTGGCCTTTATGGATCCTACAATATCTATCCTTCTAAATTATTCTCATAGAATACCACTCTCAAATGTTTTTCTCAACTATGGAACAAGAAACAAGGCAAAAGAATGGAACTCCTTCTCCTATTACTCATGTGGTATTTAACATAGAACGATAGATATATCGGGATAGGTTTTTGAATTCCTCTACCTTCGATTGTGATAAGGTTTCAAAACTTATATAATGTTTTTATAAAATCCATTACGTGTCTATCCCCACATGTTTAAGTAATGGGGGATGACGTGGAATCCACTCTCACCATGGTGATCAATACATTAGGGAAACTTGTCGGAGACATAACCTTCTCACACAACCTCCGATTGATGAATGCTCTGCATCGTTGGAAAGGTATCGATGTGTAGCTTTTAGAATATTCCTACATAGTAAGGTTTGAACAAAAAAAATGTCATTTGATGGTTCAAGATGGCTCTAGAAGATTTATGATGGTTTTTTGGACCCAAATTTCCAAATTTGGACTAGTCGTTGAAATGGCCCTACAAGCTGATTCCACCAATTATTCCACCCAAAAAGTAGTGATATAGATGAAAAAAATATAATGATTTAATATGGATCATAACTCCCTATTTAAAGAGGCTTTTGGTCCCCAAAATCTTTACTAAATGAGGTGAGGAAATGTTTCCTTTTCTTTCTCCCTGAAGTGCCATTTTTATTTTCCTGGAAGTTTTCCTTTAAACCCAATCTTCCAAAGGTCATGTTGCCCTTATATTGTAGTTATGGACCGCTTATGAAAAAAAAAATTCCAACTTTTCCTCAGAATCTGGTGGTAAATACTCTATGGAAGGTAGGACCTACTCCTCCTCCTGACCTAACATGGAGGGCTTAGATATTTTGATATTCTCCACATTCACTACTGACTAAATGTGCATGTACATGGGTATATTGATTTTTTAGGAATTATCTCCCACCTTTTCTAATACCTCAAAAGAGCCATACCAGAAAGCCTTGATCTTATTACAAGGACCCTATATTATTTAATTAGTCATTTGTAACCATACTGTGTCTCGCACTTTAAATGTTTTATGTGTTTTGTGTTGTTGATGTTTAGCCTTGTACTTTTTCCATGACTTATTTAGTGTCTCTTTTACTTGCAAATGGATCTACCTAATCTTCTCAAAAAAGTTTTCTCCCTTTCTTGAATATCTTGTGAGGTTCTCCCTCACTCCTTCTTGTTGCCCATATACAACATCTATGGGTGAAGGTGGAAAATGTCCAAAGAAAGTTTCAAAATGGGACTTACTAGTAGAATTATGGACTTATGTGTTATAAGAAAGTTGTATATATAGATATAATTTTCATCCCAGGTCTTCAAATGCCTATAATTATAACCCCTCAAAAGTTGAACCAAAGTCTAGTTGACTAATTATGTTGTCCCATCTATCTGTGGATCAAATGTGGTAGACATATTCAACTTAGTGTCCATCTTATCCCATTACATAGTCCAAAATGCACTGAGAAATATGGTATCCCTATCGAAGATGATGCTCCTTGGTATTCCAAAGTGCACCCAGACCTATTCAAAGAATGTATATGCTACTTCTTTTCAAGAGATGGTTTTTCTATAAGGCATGAGAACACATATTTTGATGAACCTGTCAACTACCACAAATAGGTAGTCATGTCCCTTCTTGGTTATTCGTAAACCTCCCATAAAATCGATGGAAATGATTTCCCAAGGTCGAGTGTGTACAGGTAATGGATGGTATAGAACTTTCTTCCTATTGTCAAACTTTCTAGTACAAAAAGGTATACATTCTCTAATATACCATGCTACATATTATTACATTCTGGTCCAATACACATAAATTTGTAAGTTGACAATTATCTTCCAAACACAAAAATTTCCTTCAAACATGGAGGTGTGAGCCTCTCTAATAAGTTGTAATCATTCTCCTCTAGGAACACAGATCTTGTCAAACTTGTAGAGTAAACCATTTTGGAAATTATAATTGGCCTTGCCACCACCTTATTCTATATATTTTATCCTTGCAGTTGTTGAAACACCTCCTTGAAGTCCTCATCCTCTGTGTGTGCCTCTTTGTATGCATCATGGTTAAAATGATTCATGTGCATTATTATTCCCAAAGATGAAATATTTCATGTAGGTGGACATGAAAGAATTTCCAACCAAATTATTTGTGTTACCCTTCTTATACTTCATGACCAAATGAAATTGTTGCAAAATCCCCATCCACTTGTAATGTCTAGTTTGTTGTAGCTTACTCTCATCTTGGAAATCATGTAGTGGTTGGTGATCTATGTGGATGATGGTCTCCTTTCCCATTAGATAGTGTTTCCACTTTTTGACAACTTGTACCAAGGCATAGATTTCCTTTTTGTAGGTATCGTAGTCGAGAACTTCCCCATGAAATACTTCAGAATGATAATATATGAGCATTCCTCCCTGCATAACTACTGCTCCCATGGAATACCCACTTGCATCTATCTCCACTTCGAAAGGCTTCTGGAAGTTTTGTAGTGCAAGAAATGGTTCTTGATTGATGTATATTCTCATCTCATAAAATCCCTTATATTGATTCTTCCCCCTCTAGAAACTCTTACCATTGGCTATTATGGAGTGGAGTGGTGAAGCTACTGCTGAAAATGAAGCTATGAACTTCCGAAAGTATTTTTTTCCCCCAAAACAAATCCTATATTCAATGAAACTTTTAGGAATTTTTCATTTCATGATGGCCTCCATCGATCACATACCCAAAATACACTAAACATTGTTGAAAAAACTCACTTTTCTTCAGATTATATAGAAGCTGGTGATTTTTTGGAGTCTGTAACACCTGCATAATATGTGACACATGCTCCTCCCAGGTAGCACTATAAACTATTATATCATCCAAATAGATGATATAAAATGGATCTAGATAAGGGCGTAAAACATCATTCATTAGTCTCGTAAATGTAGCAGGTGCATTTTATAAACTGAATGGAATAACCAACTATTCATACAAACCGTTCCTTGTCTTGAATGAAATATTCCAGGTATCTTCTTCTTTGCATCATACGTGGTGATATCCTGATTTCAAATGCAGCTCAGCAAAGTACTTGGCATGGTGAAACTAGTCTAATAGATCATCAATCCTTGCTAGGGGGTATCGATTATTCAGTGTAATATTGTTCAATTCTTTGTAATCGATACACATTCTCCATGTCCCATCCTTATTGGGTACAATTACTATGGGTGACCCACAAGGTGATGTAGTTGGTCAAATTACACCTTGCGCCAACAATTTTTGTGATTTCTTCTTCACTCCATTAACTTCTATAATGGATTTTCTATAAATCCCAATATTTGGCAATGGGAAGTATGGAAACAACTGTATTTTGTGCTCAACTTCTCTCTTGGGTGGTATCCATTTATGCTCCTAGAACAATCCTCTATATTTTTATAGAAACTCCTCCAACTGTTGTTTCTACTCTTTAGTACACCACTCCAGAGATGCATTCACTCTCATTGACTCGTCATCATACCGATTTTCTCTTAAGAAAAGTAAAAAATATTTTTTCTAGAACTAATCAACTTCTTGGCTTCATTATCACTTACTAGTGAGATCATTGACTTTCCTTTATGCACATTGATTATATAGGACTTCCCATCCTTGATTAGTCGGTATTGGTTTCCTCTCTGAATGAATATTACATCCTTCATATACATGTAAGGGCTTCCAAACACTACTCCACATACATGAAAGGGTACTACATCCAGTTCCACTTCATCAATAAAATAAACACTTATATAAAATTTAATCTTACAATGTTTCCTTACCTTTATCTTTCAATCCTTGTTTACCCAACCCAGTGGATATGGTCTAGGATGATTGTGAACATCCAATCCAATCTTGTTGACCATATCCATTTCTATGAGATTATCCTGTGAACCAGAGTCAAACATAACATCTATCTTGGTCTTATTGACCTAAATCTTGACATGAAAGAGATTGGCATATCCTTGTCTTTCTAGTGATGAAGGATACTCATATTCATGTCCTTCTACATAGATATGTAGACAATATTGTCATCAACATCTGAGCTAATTTCAACCTAATTTCTTGAATATTTGTCTAGAAGGTTCTTTTTCTTTCCATCATTCTTTCGAATCTTCGGGTTTTTCTCTAGATGTAGTTTCCAACATTTTTCCTTCGTGTGACCATCATTGTTCCAATGAACACTATGTTTGTTGGGATATTTAATCTATTGTGCAATGTATTTTGTATTTTTATATTTTCTCCCTTCCCACTTATTCTTCCCCTCATTGGAAACTTCCTAGTTCTCCTTTTTCATTGAACCACTTGTTTGCGCCTTATTTTAGCTTCTGATTTCCAAGTAATGTGTTTGTACACAAGCCTCATCCATTTTACTTGGATTGAAGAGCATCACCTGATTTCATGAATGATTGTGTAAACCCCCCGAATACTTGGGGAGTACATATGCATTCTTAAGAGAGATACCCAACATGATGGCCATCTTTCTGAACTTAGTGGTGTACTCTTGTACACGGTGCCCCTACCTCTTCCTGAAGTAGTGCTAATGGATCCATTGGACCTCTACATACCGAATATGGTACTATTGGGACCTTATGAGGGTTTTGATGTCCTCCCATATAGTAACTGGTGGATCTCCCTCTAGCCTGAGTGTTTCTATATGGCTTTCCCATGAGATTAAATCATGGCCCTCTAAATTCAGTATAGCAAACAAAATATTTTGTTCTTCATCAAGATAGTGAACACTAAAGTAAAATTCTAGTTGTTGCAACCAATGATTCATTTTTAATGCATCGATCTCACCTTGATATGGATTTATATCCACTTTCACTTTCATCTTGAATAGGGATAGTGAAGGTTTCATGACACTCAAAATTGGCTTCTATTTTTCGGATTCATTCTGCAACTCCTCTTCTTCCTGATCTTTTGATTTCCCCTCCAATATAGTCTCTGATCTAGATCCTCCATCATCTCTGAATGGTCTAATATTTCTTGATAGAGTCACCATGAGGAGGTTCATATTGTGATTGAGGTCAACAACTTGTTCTTATAACTTCTCAAATATATTTTGTACTTGATCTCGAGGGATATTATGAACATACTCATCTTCCATGGCTATGGTTTATGTGACTTATCATTAAGCTCATTTTGGGATCCTGCAACTTCCCACAAATAACAAAAAGAAAAACATTCTCTGATACCAATATGATTTGTAAATGTTCATGGATATTCCACTCGAACAGTTTATCACAATAGATCTAATAAAATAAATACTAAAATATTTACTATTACAATTATTTTTCCTTCATATATCAAAATACTTAGTTATTGGTTTTTTTGTGTATGCATGAAATAGATAAAATGTACAAAATAGAGAACAATAAAATACAATCACACCATCAAAAATAAACACAATATATGACTTCAAAAACCCAATACAAGAGAAAATCCATCTAGGAGGTGAGGTTTCTCTACTCTCTTTTCATCGGTAGAGAAATGATTCAAGTAAAATGAAAGAGGCACTCTTTATAGAGTCTCCTTTGATCTGTGGTCTGTATGGATGCTAAAAAATATCTCCTCCTACATAATACCACTCTCATATGTTTTTCTTAGTTATGGAACAAGAAACTATGCAAACGAACATAACCCCTTCTCCTCTTAGTGCCTCAATATTTAGCATAGTCCGATAGCCATCTAGGGAAAGGTTTTTTACTTCATCAACCTTCAATTATGATAAGGTTTTGGAACTTATATAATGTTCCTAGAAAAACCACAATGTGGCTAGCCCTGCATGTCTAAGAAATGCAGGATAATGTGGAAACCACTTGCACCATGGTTATCAATATGGTAGGTCAACTTGTGAGAGGCATAATTTTCTCATACGAGATCTTATTAATGAACGGTCTATGCCGATGGAAAGGAATCAATAGGTATAATTTATATTTTCCCATACTAGTAAGGCTTGGACCAAAGTAAAATGTTTTTTGATGCCTTAAAATGGCTTCATAATATTTCTGATTATTTTTTGGACCCAAATTTCCAAATTTGGACCAGCCACCAAAATGGCCCTGCAAGTTGATTCCTCCATTTTTTCCACCCCAAAAGTAGTGATATAGATGAAAAATAATATAGTGATCCAATATTTATCAATTGAAGCCTACATTTATATCGAAGTGTTATAGAAAAAAATTACTATGTCACTCTTAGAAACTTAAAATCATACTTCGTGATCCTAGTCAATGACCTCCCTGCATAAATGGTTTCATTGAAAATATGTGCATTATATCACTAAAAACCCTACTTATTTCTATATATGTACTAAATTTGTACATAAACTTCAATAGTAAGAACTTGAACATTCTATCAACACAATATTATCCAAGTGGGTCTATAAATTAATAGGAGTTTAGAAAAAACCTGGGTCCTAACATCACCCTTATTTGATATATGTCTCAATATAATCCTTGTGTTGCATTGATCATCATGGTATCACTCTATATTAATCCTTTTCGGTGGAACTACTTTCCCCAATGCCCAACAACTATATCAACATACCAAAAACACATCGATAATCACCTGGCTAGCACTCTCTAGTAGCCTTTTTATTTTGGGCCCAAATCTCTATGGCCACAAGATCCTTCAAGGTAGAAACCAAAGTCTCCTCGGAAAATTAAAATGATTATTTGGAAGATAAAATTAAACACAACCATTGTTTTTTCTGAACAAAATTTTGATTTCATTAATGAAAAGCTATCGAAACTCGATATAGTCCCAAACTAGTTGTCCTAATGCTTATTAATCTACAATCAATCTAATGGTTATTAGTCATAAGACCAACCATCCCAAAATGAAGGAACTGAATCATTTAATCCCATGGACCAACACTCTACCCCATTTTTAATGTCCCTATGGTACAAATGTCACATAGACTCCCTAAAGTGGATATAAATGAATTCGGTGTCTCTAGCAACATAGGGTAGGTCACTCATATTAATTAAATTTCATGTGGGTTTCTTATATTTACATATTTAATGATATCAATGGTGGAAGTGGCATACAAAATCTCTCCAAGGTTTTATTTGTTCTATGCAATTTTCCTCAAAACTCTATGAACATTTTGAAATATACACTAATTTTTTCAATTGCTTGACTAAGCTTAAAAAATTTGGTATAGTTCAAGTGTTCAAATCTTATTTTTATAAAATCACCATCCAAACCCAAGGAATTTCATATACCTTTTTGATGGAATGATTTATAAGTTGTCTAAAGGAATATATACATGTTCAAGTCTTCATGACCCATCCTACAACTTGGTTTGAAGCCTCTCAAAGAGCTAGCGAAGCCCAAATGGTTGTTAATTCTCAAATTAAAAATACACCATTAATTCCCCATCCCCATCCCACTATTTCTCCATGCACAAATCCTTCTCTATCCTCTCCACCTCTCAAGATCCATAATTTAACCCATAGTGAAATTTTGGAGTGCCAACTTAAAGGTCTCTACTACAACTGTGATGAGGAATATTTTCATGCGCATACATGTAAGGAGGAAAACATATTTATGGCCATTTTGAAGGACATTGTTGATGATGAAGTTGAAACTATAATGTTGAAAAATCATTATATTATTCGATAGTGATACAACCCATCACCTCATTCACCAATTGATATCTCATGAACACATCTCTACATCCATGTTGTGGACAACTTCTAGATTATGATTTATAATGGTAGTTCCATGAACTGTTGTGGTCATTGTGAAAAAATGTGGCTTCAAATAGGTGATTATTCCTTGAAAATCCACATGTATTATATACAAATTAGTGGTTTTTATATTTTACTAGATTCTAAATGTTTATCAACAGTAGGTCCGATCATGATCGATTCCCGTGAGTTATACATGAGGCACATCACTATAGTTTCAAAAGAATCACCATTGGTTCATCAAATATCATAATACCCAACCATATGGATAATCTTCATAAAAAGTAGAATTCAATAATTGTGGCTCATTTCCATGCCATTTAATCCTTTGAGAAACCTTCTCAATCCATGTATCTCGACATGTAGTTGGTCTTGGAAAAACACTCGTTTGTCTTTGAAACATTGTAAGGGCTACCATCCTCCCAAGGATAGCATGATAATTATATTCAAATTATACCATGTACCCTCCTACACAATGTATTCCATTATTTCCATCCATTTTCCAAAAAAAATGTACTTGAAAACATAATTTGGGAGTTTCTTTCTACTGGACTCATACTCCCTAGTAACAATCCTTCTTCATCCCCAATTTTGATGGTCGTTGAGGAAGAATAAACTCGGTGCATGTGTCCCACATGAGCTTCACCTTATTGACCAATATATTATCATGTTCATTCATAAAGGGGGGTTTATAATTGTGAAAAGTAAAGTTAATATATTGTAGGTATTGAGGGTGGGGATATCGGGTATCGAGAGGTTTATAGTTATTGGAGGTATAAAAAGGGGTATCTAGTAAAAACATTTTTTTCTTTATTAGAAATATGTATTGGGAGGGGGGTTCAACAAAAGGATTTTTGGAGGTATTTATCAATATCTAGTGATATTAGAGGTATTATTTAATACCCCGTGAACATAGATGTTATTTCAGAGGTTCACTGACTGAAGACTTTGTGACATGTCCTAAATTTAGATATCTAAAAAAATTAGAAATAAAGTATAATTTTATTTTTCCTATAATTGATGACTATTTAAATGAGCTCAAAGGTGATAAATTATTCACCAAACCTAATATCTAGTTAGGATATCACAAAATTTGAATGAAGGAGTTCAATAATCACTAAACTAATTTCATACTCATGAAAGTAATTATGAGTTCTTGGTGATGCCCTTTGGCCTTTTAAATGCACATTCCACCTTCCAACGTCTCATTAATAATGTATTTCAACCCTTTAGTCATTATTTTTCCCCAGATTTTTTTATGACATCTTGATCTATAGTAAAAACAGAAACACCGGTGTCACCCATGCGGATAAAGTATTACAACTACGGGTGTTAATAATCAACTCTTTCTGAAGAGGTAAAAATGTTCCTTTGGTATATTTGAAGTGGAATATTTTATCCATGTCTTTAGTCATGATGGTGTACATGTGGATTCGAAGAAAGTTGAAGCAATGAAGGATTGACCACATCCCAAAACTCTTAAAGTTTTAATATGTTTTGTTTGTATCATTGGTTATGATACAATGTTTGTCAGGAAGGATGGTAATATTGCATCTCCCTTCATAACCTTACTTAAAAAAATTATTTCAATTTTGGCTCAGATTCAGATATTGTATAAGTATGGATTCTAGGATTTGATGAATGTTATGGATACATGTAACGACCCCCTTAAATTCGATCTCACAGATGTGAAGTGCAATAGGAAGTAAAATGAAATTAACAGCATCACCTAATACATATAAATTCAAACCCATGACTTCATATCTGAGGCATGATGAATATAGAGCAAACTCCTATCATGCTCGTTGCGGATCAGGAATTTTACAAAATTATAATGCCGAAACAATCTCATCATGTGCTCCAATAACAATAATTTGTGAGATGTAAGGCTACTTTCTACTTACCACATTAAAATCATGCACCTTGGCCACACAGGAGCGTCCCTAGATGCAGCTCCCTAGCTCCCAAGGCAACCCCTTGCCGACCAAAGCTCAGTTTTATGACCAAGCGCTGAGGTACTCTTCCTTCCCCTCCCAAGCCCCAGAGCCATGAAAGGGGCCACACAAGCACGGAAATAAAATAAGCGTCTCAGGCTGCCTCAGCGAGGGTGAACCACATCTCCAATATAAGTGGGAATATCCCACAAACAATCCAGTCAAGTTTTTTTCTTCGATGTAGAATGGTCGCTAAACATCTTCCCCATGCCCCTTCCCTTTCTTCTCTTTTTATAACAATTTTTTGATTCTTCTTCCTAAATCATTAATTAATTAATTAATCTTTAGTGGCAACTCTCAGTCTCATTCATCACGTCACGCATACCTCCCGTTCTCTAAAATTAATTTCTTGTAATAGTTTAAAGACTCAGATTCCTCACTTCCTCAAATCCTCCTTAATTTTCTCCTAAATCATTCCTTAATTCCATACCTTGATTTTCTCATTAATCCCTCCTTAATTTACTCTTGATTTACTCCTCAGGACTTCTTGAATTTTTCTATTGGCTTAATCTCTCTGGTTATTTTTATTTTTTATTTTTTGTTTTGAAAAAAAAAAAAAAAAAAAAAAAAAAAAAACATTTAATTAATTAAAAAAAATTCTAATCTTTTATTACTTCCCCACTTTAAAATTTTAATCCTTCTTTATCAATTAAGGCTATGGGTTTCCATAATTAAATTTTTTAGGGCCCTTTATCCCTTACCTTATAAGACTTTGAAATTATGTAACACCTAGGTTTTGAAGCATACAGGTTGTTTTGCCGGAATCACTGGGGCATGTTTGTGGAGATGTTTTTAACTTTACCCAGGTTTTGAGTAAAAGGCAGGCTGACATTTTAATTAGAGTCATCCTTAAGATTTATAGTTAATGTCTTAGGGTCGGTGAAGTTTTCCCTTCCTCTCTTCAGCCAATGGCGTCCCTGTAGGATACCCAATTGCTCAAGGGTGCCTTTCATTGCCCCAGTCGCCGATGCAGCCCGTGCCCTTCAGGATTGCCCCCGTGCTCCAAGGGGTGCCACTCATGCTTACAATTCTTCGTCACGGCGTACCCGCCGGGATGCACCCGTGCTCCAAGGGTGTCACTCGTTGGCTTGATGGATTGGTAGGATCTATAACCCTCTTAGAGTCAAAACTCCGTCAGAAATGAACTTGGGAGACTAAGGGCTTCGGGAATAAAGGCCCGCCTTATTCGCTATAGAATCAACGATGAAGTATCATGATCTGCCCATCCGGCGTGGATCCCCTCGAGACTAGGTAATGTCGTTAACTCTGATTAGATGGTATTGTCGCGATCTGCCCTCCGTGCTCGTGTAATTCTCGAACTAGGTAATCGTTAACCCTCATTCGAACCAGTGAAGTGCTAATAAGAATTTGTGGCGAGAACGCTGCCACACTCTCCACCTCACTCTCTTTGGAACGTAATGGCCCCTTTACTCCATGTATGTCGATGCAGACCCGGCAGGCTATCGTCGACTGCATCATGACCATCAAGCGCCAGGATCAGCGTCAGCAACATATCATGAATCAATAGCATATCATCAAAGACAAATGCTATAAATGAAAACAACTCCTCAATCCAAGGTCAAGGGTTCCCGCGATTTCTCTGCGTCCTCAAAATTAGAAACCATAGTAAATTTGAGTCAATAACTTGCATATGTAATAATAGTAAAACATCCATCATAATCCGTGCATCATCATCAAAGGTTAAGTGGTTCATCATCCATAAAATCAGATCCCTTGCAGGCAAGTGTCCTCAAAGATAAGTTTTGTCAATGCGCCAGATCGGGATGTTACATTACACCCCTCTTGTTTTAAAATTAGTCGAAGTTTCTCGATTATAATGCGAATAAATGTACCAGATATCGTGGGACCACAAATTATCAATAAGTCTATAGAAGCAAAATGTAAGTTGTTGGTAGCATATCATCGTCTTCCCAAGTCAATAGAAGTCTGGGACTATAACGCTGGACCTTGATCTGATCTGTCGGATATGCGTAACTTCTCGAGCCTTGATCTAAAATCTTGGAACTTTCGGTAGTGGCTCCTATCATCAGATACATGCAAGGGAGACTCATGATATCCGTCATGTGGGTAGTATCCCACCAGCATAATGTCTCAAACGGATGCTTAGAAAAACATCAATGCATCGCCTCAAAGAATCGAACAAGACTGAATTGGTAAACCCGCTCTTTCTCTCACAATCTTGAAGATCCACGAACCCTAGGAGAGTTTGTCCTTTCCAAACTTTATCAGACTCTTATGTGGTTTAACCTGCAAGATGACTCGATCGTTGACCTCGTAATTATGGTCGACTTGGTGCGCATCAGCGTAACTCTTATCCTTTGTCTTATGGTTTCATCTACTCTTCCACGTTTTCTTCGGATCGTTTCTGGTCCCGCGGATCTATCCTCAAAAATAGATCCCAACTCAAAGTACGACATGAGTATTATAAAGAAATCGAAGCGATCCAATCTTAATGGTGCTCTGGTATTTGTTGATGTCATGAACTCTACTAGAGGCAAGGATTCCTCCCCATGTTTTGCTGGTCCATCAAGGACATGCGCAACATGTCTTCCAAAGGGAGTTGGATTTCATTAGATTTCTACTACGTACCATGATCTGGGTGATACCGCGATTACTAAAGTTTAAGTTAAGGTTCCCAAGGCCTCTTAGAGCTCGTCCAAAACCCGTCCGATGAAGCAACAGATCCACCGATGGATATAATCTTCTTAGACGCATGCATGCGGCCTCCGCGATCAGCGGTGGAACTCTGCATCTATCTTGGGTGCACAGTCATTAATGCACTTGCCCGAAAAGTAGGCACTCTCTTTGTGATTATCAGCTACCTACAAAGATGCAGTCGTGTCTCCTTACCTTTAAGGCATATACGATGTCTAATAGCTCCAAATCATGCGTTGCGTATTTTTTCCTCATGCCTTCTCAATTTTCCTCGAGATGTAAGCAATGACTCGTCCGTCCTGTATCAAGACTCCCAAATCTTGTCTTAAAAGCGATTCTGGAAACGGACACTAGCCTCTCATTAAGCCACTGACTGACTAACAAGGTGCGATACTATAGATCACGCAAAGATCCTCGCGGTAAACTTGCATTGATTATGACAACTGATAGGTAATGTCTGACGGGGAATTTATCTAAGACTCAAATGAAATTAGTTACAGACCCAAGACTCCAATTAGCTTCTAGGCTCGAAATGAGTCCGTCGGTCTCAGCAATTAATACAATATTTATTTGCAAAGGAATCCGTTCAGATCCCTGGTAACATGGAATTAGTAAAGATGCCCATTATCTTTTACCCACTTATCGATGATATTTAACCCGTCATCAGCATCACTGACAGCACCCATTTTTCATTTTATTTTGCAGTGGCACTCTTAAAATGGACCAATTACATTGCCTCTTAGGTGTTATCTATAATCGGTTTAGTGACTTTACCAAGAACACAACTACAACGTCCATGGTAACCTTTCCCATCCATTAGCTTCCACATTAAACGTTCATACTTTCTTTATCGTATCGGTAGCGCGTTTGCCTTCCATTACATTACATTATGTTTAATTCCTTTTACAATGTACCACAATAAAATTAAAGCGGTATTCCATCTATTGTGTTATCAATAAAATAAAATTTCTAACCTACCCTAAAGTTAATTCATCATTCATTTAAATTACCACAATCTTGCCATAACTTGAACACTAACATTAACATGAGTGTATTGTAAATGTAGTTAATGGCAATTTTAAATAATGACACCCATTACCCTAGCCACTTTATTTGATAGTACAATTATACACAGATCCCAATAAGTTATGGTACTTAGTTCCATGGGCCTTACATTTATGTCATTAGTACAATAAATTTTCCCTAGCGTGAGATAAATGCAGTGTCATCACCTTTTAATACCACAGATTGCAATAAAAAAAAAGGCATGGTCACCCTATATCTAAGGTTATCCAACTCCATCCCTACCTTTTCCTTTATGTTCCAATGACAACACCCTTACCCAATCCAATTCTAAAATTATATTGACCCCACCTATCATTCAATAACTTTGCAATTAGAATAACAATGACATTTATATTATATGTCATCACCCTGGAGTTACACTCTACATTAGATTGGAAGATATTCTTCTTTGTACTCATTTATGTTTTCTGAACATCAGCGTTCGGGGACTATTCCATAACATATCATATCATTTCGTTTCTAGATTCCTGTATATCCACTGGAATCAATAAAGGGGCTGCATCTGATCAACTCAATCGTCTTGTTTATAAGGTAAAAACAACACAAATTCCTACTTCAACAATACATTACATTTTGGTTTGCCAATGATTTTTCAGCGACATTGGTAGAGTACATGGCCAGTTTTCCTTACCTATGAATAATGGCTATCATATTGGATATTTTCCTTACCTAGCAATCCAATATTTATCATATTGAATATTCAACAACCATCATATCTACAATAACAAGATATAGCAATCATAATGTTTATGTAAAGACCCCTCTGTTAAGACGATCAAGTGAGTAACTAAGTGCAATGGTAAAACATCCTGTCATCAATCATGACGCATCATCATCAAGGTTAAGTGGTTCATCATCATAAAAATCCAGATCACTTGCGAGCAAGTGTCCTCAAAGAATAAGTTTTGTCAGTGCGCCAGAGCGGGATGTTACAATACAACCCTAGTCCTCGCTCTGTTAGAGTTAACTATGACATTTTCCTTGGGATTTGATTCCTTTAGTAAATTAATTGAAGTAGTACTCATGTAATAGGGAAGACCATTTTCCTTTACTAACAAAGAAATATATGAGATTCAGTAGGGAAAAAAAACTCATAAAAAATAAATTATGGCTATATTGCATGTATTGGGTATCTAGCATCCATAACTACTTGGGAAACACTTCCATATTAAAAAATATCATCATAGCTTGAAATAATTCCTAGAGCAAAGTATTTTATCCCTTCAACAATAGAAATGGGTCATCCAAATGCTAGGATATCAATATCAAAAAATGGTGTCTCTATAAGAATCAATAGGAAAGGTCTCTCCTTTAGCTCTACTTCATAGTATCTTATGGGTTAAATGATTTCCACAACAAATGGTTCAAAATAAAAATATCACCCACCTAATACAAAAAATTCAAATAACACCCCATTCATATTAGGCCTATACTTGCAAAAATGGAAATATCGTATATATAAAAACCATGAATTGTGAAAGGAGTTGAATTTGTCAAATAGTTATTTCCAAAATCAAGAAATGTTTTTTAAGAAAACTTATTGATCACATCACTTAAGCATCCAAAATAGAAAGAATGAATCCATACATTCCACAATGGATCAATAATTATTAATCACTATTCATCATGTTCTTGAGTTACTATAACATGTATATAAATAAACATAGGGATGATAAGTCAAGTTATTGGCAAAGTGCATGACTTATCATTGTTAAATATTAATTAATTCGTCAAATAATGATTTTCCTATCAATATTATTAAACTATATTTACTACATTATGATAATAAATATAATATACCTCAAGTATGTTACAACTCTTTCCCCCTTACAAATTATTTTCCTTCAAAGCATCGACAACATGAAACTTATTTTGATTGAATTAACAATATTTTGAAACTTTCAATGATGAAATATGGTTGATGACACAAGGTGATATGAAATTTCATCCCTTGAAAAATACTTGTGCATCGAAAAAGATCAATCCATCCAAAATCATTTTTTTTCTCCCAATCCTTGATAACTAGATATTTCATAATTTTATTTCCTTTGATTCCATGTATTTTTGTTGTAACTTGTCCAATTTGTAGTAGTTGTTACTCTGATAGTGTCRTACTGAATAATGGTTTTGAGATTCCATAATCAATAAACATAGTTGAGTATTTTATATTCTTCCTTAATAATGACGATATCAATATTCTTATCTTCCTCAAGAACATCCTTTGAAATGAAGGGTTTAGATGGTTTCACAAGTGAYGGTTTTCTTTCATTATGAACACCCATTACTTCTATATTCTTTCCAATACAATGAAATCATCTATCCTCTTTTATTGGTCTTTGAATACTCCAACCTTGGAGATAATACCATTATGTTTGGCATCTACATTCTCCAAGTGGAGGCCAACTTCTTCAAGTATATTTCGGTGACTTTCTTTAATCTTGTATTATTTCTCCTTTAAAATTTCCAATGTGATTCGATCTAACAAATTATTACATACTTCATCAATTATACATTGCATCTTTTATTTTACAACATTAGTATTAGGAATTATTCAACCTTTTGCAAATTTCCTCTTCAAGTTTTTTTATAATATCTTCTTCAACTTTTGTGGAAATATCTTCAACCCTATTCTTTGATTTAGACTCTTATAAATTCCCTCTCATATTATTAACACCATGAAGAAACTCTTGATTATGCTTGTGTATCCTTTTGATTCATTCATCTTTCCTTTTCAATTCTTCCTTTGACTCATAATTTTCCAACTTTATATTGTTATTATTTACCTTCTTTAAGTTTGTAGCCTCCTTAACCAATGATTCAATAAGATATTGTGCTTTAAGTAGTTGGTAAACCTTGTTATTAAGATCTTCTCTTAATTCATCATAACATTTATGTAAGTTATAAAAAATTATTTAGAATGATTCAATTCATCTTTAATTTTATGTATCATTTACATTTTTAATTCCTTGATCTCTTATGTTGAGGTTGTGTTGTCTATATTTTCAACATTTGAAATCTCTCTCATTAATACAACTCCATTAATATCAACATTAGGTTTTCCCACATATACTGCATTGGCGTTCTTTCCCTTATCCATGGTTTGTGATTTTTTTTCCACCTTCCTTTCACTCTTCAACTCCATTTTTGAAAGTAAAGTTTTATTATAATTTCTCAAATGTGAAATTTCATCATTTTTGGATGATAGATTTTTACTATTTTTTCTCATATATGAGATTTTTTTAGATTGTTATTTTATTATTGCAACTCTTTTTTCTTTTATTGAAATTTGTGAATTTGTGTATCATGCTTCTCCAATTCCCTTCGAGTGTGCACAATTTATTCATCTTTACTAATAAGGCATTTGTTCAAATTTAATTTTCTCTTCTAAATAATCATAACATGGTTGTTTTGATTCCTTCTCATGTTGGATTGTAGCATGCAACATCCAGATTTTCACCGACCACATTTTCATAACACTGATTATTATTTGAAGACACTTGTGTGCAAGTGATCTGGCTAAACACATGGTAGATTACAATTATCTGATTTGGTTTATGAGTTTATTCTATGATTGAGTATCAAAATTTTGATATGTTATTAATATGAATGTATATAATTGATATGTATTATGATGAGGGTTCTTGAGTGTGCAGGAAACATGACATTATGAGGATGTTAATGACACTGACATAACACCTTAAAATCTAGGAAACAAAGACTAAAAATTAAGGCAAGTGCACAATGTGTGCAAGAAATTAATACAAAGAAATTATTTCATGAGAGAATGGGTTGTCAACATAGAGTTAGAATCTTAACTCAAACTAGACTCTAAATCCTAACTAATAGAAGAGTCCTAATAAAACTCTAGATGTAAATTAGTTAGGAGACACAATAAAAGAGAAATTCGGTAACTAAGGGAGAACTAGGAGAAAATATAGAAACTAATTGTGGGTTCGAGGGAAAATTCATATTTATTTTTATTAAAATGAAACTAACATGTGCAACTTGGGGAAAGTTTGACATGTGTTGGGGTGAATAATCTCTAATTTAATTATTAATTTTTTGTAATTGTGCATGAATTGACAACTATCAAGACAAATTTTCTTATAAAAGAAGGAAGAGTAAGGAGGAAAGTACCTTATTGTTTGATGACTAAAATGCTATCAATTTTTAGTATGATTTGTTTACTTGTGTGAGCTGGGTTGCAAATTTTGCAAATATGTAGGAGCATCTCCTTATGAGAGAAATCTTAGGCTATAATTTCTGAATTTTTTGTGTGTGACCCCTTTGTGGCTCGGGGGACTAAGGGGGAAGAAGAATACCCTAGCATTTCATGAAAGGTACTGAACAAATCCTTAAATTAGTAGGAAAAGAAAAGGATGTTGCACAAGCTATTGGGTTGACCTTATTGTGCTGGTGGTGTACCATTTACCAATGCATGCTCAAGAAGAGTGTTAAAGTGTGAAATCTTTGTAAGGATGATGGTATTGGTGCCTCTGTGATCTTGTGTTGATCTTCTGTTGTATTCGATGTTAATGAAAGTTTAAGAAGGGTTCCCAAGTGTTGTTGTGTCAAGGTTATTGCCTTTTGTATAGGATGTATACTATCTTACCTGTTGATGGACAATAATAACTTGAACTCCAGAAAGGTTGAGATTACCTTTGACCATTGCCAAGTCCTCTAATGATTGCTCAGATCCATAGACATCCTTGAAATTGACTCAGATTATCATTATGCAACTATGCATTTCGTCGCTGAGACCTTGGAGGCGTCATTGTGAATGATTATATTTAACTACCAGGAATCCTAATTTACTTAAGTGAGCGTACCAGGGTACTTTGTGTTTGGGCTCCCTCAGTTAAAACTTTATGCCATTATACAATAAATTAAATATTAGAATTTATTGTATTTATATTCTTATAATCTGTATTAAGATCTTTATTGTATTGAATTGGAGTTTAACTATGACTTAAAGTTTATTATGGAAATTAAGATGAACTCTTGATGGATTGTTCTAGAATTCAATTGAAATTATTAAGCGTTCATGTTCCTTGTAGAATTTAATTAAAAAAAGAGTTGATGTAAACTAAATTACCCTCCTTCGAGTCAATAACAAGTTGAATCACTCCATGAAGCATTAATTGTTCTACAATCATATATATATATATATNATTTATTGTATTTATATTCTTATAATCTGTATTAAGATCTTTATTGTATTGAATTGGAGTTTAACTATGACTTAAAGTTTATTATGGAAATTAAGATGAACTCTTGATGGATTGTTCTAGAATTCAATTGAAATTATTAAGCGGTCATGTTCCTTGTAGAATTTAATTAAAAAAAGAGTTGATGTAAACTAAATTACCCTCCTTCGATTCAATAACAAGTTGAATCACTCCATGAAGCATTAATTGTTCTACAATCATATATATATATATATATATATATATATATATATTATAATAGTAAAAGTTACATATGGAAAAGAAATTTGTGATATACATTGAGTGATTTATTCTAAATCAAGTTAAATATTATGAACTCACAATTTATATTAAAGACTTTTTGTTGTTAATGATTTTATTAAATTATTTTTATAATTATTGAATAGATAATTAAAGAAATGAATTTAATAATTAAATTATTATATTTTATATTAAAGACTTACACCAAATTGGTGTATGAGACCCCCTTGTTTGTGGGACAAGGGACCCTTCTCCGCCCACTGATTTTACTGGTAAAGTCTACGAAGTTATACATACCCTACCCCCCTCTGGATTTGAACCTGTGACCTCTTAAGAAGAAACACGTGTTCTTAACAATTAAGCCCGTTGAACCTGCGACCTCTTAAATGGACTAGATGGAAAGTGCATAGATTAATGATTTTAAATTTAAGATTTTATTGGAATTTAATTTATAACATGTGCTTGACATAATTAAAGAATTGCGCGAGTTGCACAAATTTAAATGATGTATATATATGAATATACTCGTAAATTGTTATTACACTAGGGAGGTTATTTTAGAATTAGTGTTAGAAAACGTTTTTAGTTCTTGACGAAATGGATTGTGTTTTTGTGTAAATGATATACACAATTTATTACAGGGTTAATGTTTTAGTGTTTTTGTAAAATTTATTATGCGCAACTATATATATGTTTAGTGCGCTGGTTGTGTTACCATAATTAGGCTCGGAAGATGATAGTACCCATACTCCTTGTTGTGCCTTAACATACCCTTATTGAGAGTGGGTCCTTAAATAGTTTCTTGAAGAAATGAAATTGTGGATTGTACTTTTAGACTATTCAGTTAAATAAGAGGGTGATAGTGAGTGAAAATAGTTGTGTATAATCGTAGGCTATCCTAGGAGTTGTCAAGTGTATTTTTGTCTAATGTAAGTGTAAAAAAAAAATTCCCTAGGATTCTCGTAGTT
Source organism: Picea sitchensis (assembly GCA_010110895.2). Lineage (NCBI taxonomy): Eukaryota > Viridiplantae > Streptophyta > Pinopsida > Pinales > Pinaceae > Picea > Picea sitchensis. Next base: position 189,163 of record SNQJ01S0009018.1, read on the forward strand.
AATGTTTAGTTTTATTCATCCACCTTTTGTTGAATGTATTAAAAGGGATGTTATATATGGTATTAGATGAGGGTTATACTCTGCGACACATGACTCGTTATGATTTCCAATGCAAGGGTTTAAATTAAATATGTATTACTAATATAAATTGAAATTGTGTTTTGGTAGGTATCATGGTTATAGGACGGAGAAATATTAGACGTCACKGTGCGGGAGGAAGAGGTATTCCTCCTCAAAGTAAATMCACACCCAAGGGACCTTCTCCATAGGGAGAAGAGAACACTACTGAGCATGAGTTGGTTACATTGGGAGATGTTATAAGTATGATGAGGTATTTTCAAAGGATGTTTGAGGCACTCATAAATCGCCTTTATTGGGATGAGGGAAGGGAATTTGTACCCAATGAGGTTTCACACCACCCTCTTGTAGTAAGTGGTAGTGTTCATAGAGAACTCGAGAAGGAAAAATTTCATGAGGTTTGGAGTTCCATTAAATGTTTAGCCATCAAATATTGGTTGGAGAATATGGCAATGTGTTTTTCATTGCRCGATTATACCTCCAGCATGAAGGTACGTATGAAAGTTTTTCAGTTGAAGGGGAGTGCACTTATTTGTTGGAAGACAATCTTACCACAACTAAATATGGCCATTGAAAACATGTCTTGGGAATTGTTTGAGGAATGATTATGAGAGAGGTACCTATCTGATGAGTTCATTGAGCACCAAATTAATGAATTCAACACCTTACGATAGGGTAGTCATATAATACCTGAGTATGAGTCTAGATTTATGGATTTTCTCAGATATACACTGCACCTAAACACAAAAAAGTTAAAGGTGAATAATTTTGTTTTTGGTCTCAACTATAGCATACATGCTAAAGTTAAGATTCTAATGCCTCAGACTTTGCACAATGTAGTACATAAATATTTTATCACTGAGGAGGAATTGCATAGTGGGGGTGAAGGTAGGAATCCTTCCACGAAGACATGACAGACTCCACATAGAGAATGACAATAATAGACACTCGTTAGACAGACTTATGAGAACCATGATACACCTAGAGGACCCGTATTTTCTACACCATGTAGAAAATATACCAATCATAGGATTTATTATAGAGCATCACCACAGCAACAATTGTCTCATCCTTAACAACAACAACAATATAAATATTTTCTTAATAACATATCAAGGCCTCAGAACCTTAGACCAATAGATTCTTCCTCTTGAACTAGGAGCATTGGGCCTAAGAATAGATGTTGGACTTGTGGAGAGCCCCACTATTACAGAAATTGTCCTGTTGAAAATGCCAGAGCTACTGGATCAGTAGGAAAAACGACAGTGGGATGTTTGAGTAAGGCCCATGGGATTCATGTAGCATTGAATAACCGCTAGAATGAGCATYAAGCTATAGTGCTCAAGACTTTAGGGATGATAGCAGATCAATAGTTTAGTATTTTGATAGATCCAGGAGCTAATGAGAGTTTCATTTCTAGTGTTGGGCTCAAAATAATTAAGGTGAAGGAAGTTGATCAAGACGAGTTTAGATATGTAGAATTGGCATCTGGAGCCAAAAAAAAAGTTGGAGGAAAGTTTAATGACTGTAAAATTAATTTGGCTGAATTATTCAGAAGTGTAAAACTTTTTGTCATAGACTTGGGATCTTACGACATTTTGATTGGAATGGATTCCTTAGAATTGCACAACGTGATATTGAACTGTAAGACAAAAATATTAAGATTAATTGATGATTTGGAACAAAACAGAGTAATTGTAGGGAAAAACCAAGGAGTGTGGCTAAGATTTATTAGTTCCCTACATTTGAAGAAAAATATGTGCAAAGGATGTAAGTTGTATACCATTTTATCCCTTAACAAAAAAGGTGACAAAAAAATATTCAAAGATTTTCCGATAGAATCAAAATTTGCTGATGTTTTTCTCGAGGAACTATCAGGCTTACCATCGAAAAAAGAATTGGAATTTACTATAGATTTAAAACTGGGAACATAACCAATTGCAAGAACTCCATATAATATGTGGACACTTGAATTGTAGGAGTTAAATATGCAGTTAAAAGAGTTATTAGATTTGAGACTTGTACATCCAAGCGTATCACCTTGGGGTGCCCCTATAATTTTTGTAAGAAAGAAGGAAGAATCGTGGAGGCTTTGCATTGACTATCGTCAATTAAACAAATCCACGATGAAGAATCAATACCCGTTACCTAGAATTGATGACATATTTTATGAAATTAAGGGGGCCGCAATGTTTTCAAATATCGACTTGAGATCGGAATATCGCCAATTGTGATTCAAGGGGGAGGACATCCCTAAAACGACATTTAAAACAAGATTTCGACATTACAAATTTATTGTATTACCATTTGGATTGAAAAATTCCCCTCGTGTATTCATGAGTTTAATGAATGGGCTATTATGTGAATACTTGGACAACTTTGTATAGGTATTTATTGATGATATATTAATTTACTCTCGGACAAAGGAAGAGTAAAGTGAACATATGTGTAACATCCCGCTCTGGCGCACTTACAAAACTTATTCTTTGAGGACACTTGCTCGCAAGTGATCTGGATTATATGATGATAAAACTTTTCTTTCATTATGATTTATTGGGTTATGTGACAGGATGTTTTTACTACCTTGGTATAGACAGGTGCTGCTGACTCGGTTGCTTTGAGTGTTCAGGGTGTCGGACCTGGAGGATGCAGAGGCATCTGTGGAACTCCCTTGGACTCCGGATTGAGTCAGGG
>SNQJ01S0009018.1:191944-220172 GCA_010110895.2 Picea sitchensis
TTTATGCCTTACGAGTTTGGAGACACTACCTTATTGGATGAAAATTTGAGTTGAAAACTCATCACAATGGATTGGAACACATTTTTACTCAAAGCGACATGAACGCACGATAAAGATGTTGGTAAGAAATTTTAAGTGAGTATGATTTTGAAATCACACACATTAAGGGAACAATTAATAGAGTAGTGGATGCCAAGAGTCAGAGACCACACATTTTCTAGGTAATACCACTAAAACCGAACCTTCGGGAAAATATTTTGGCATTATAGATTGATGACAATCGGTAGAAGGAAGTAAAAGGCAATATCATAAAAGATACCATGATGATACCTAGATATTAGGTTTATTATTTGGACAGAGATCGTTTATTAAGATATAATGTCAGAATTTATGTACCACCAAATGACAAATTGATAAATTATATTTTGAACAAAGCTCATCGAGTAGTGTATATGGCCCATCCAAGACTAACGAAAATAAAATAAGATATTTAACCACTATTCTTTTGGAAACGAATGAAATATGATATAGTTAACTATGTGTCTAGATGTCTTGAATATAAGCAAGTGAAGGCAGAACATAGATATCCAATGGGATTATTACAGCCACATGCAATTCCATAACACTGATTATTCTTTGAGGAAACTTGTGTGCAAGTGATCTGGCTAAAAATGGTACATTATAATTATCTGATTTGGTTTATGAGTTTATGCTATGATTGAGTATTGAAATTTTGATGTGTTATTAATATGGAAGTATAGCATTGAAAAGTATTATAATGAGGGTTCTTGACTATACGAGAAACATGGCATGATGAGGATGTTGATGGCATTAACATAGCACCTTGGACTCTGGATTGAGCTAGGGAGTGGACTATTGACTTTTATTATGATTACTTGTTTTTATTAGACATGTATTATGATGATGATTTCTGTTATGGATTTCATGTATAAAAAATATTAATATTATATTTCTCAGTGGATGCAGGAATGGTGACGTTTCCTAATCCGACTCACATATGGACTAAAGGGGTCATACACATATCAGAAATATTAGGTAGAGGTGTGGACGCGTCGATGCCATAGCCTTATAAAACTCACATCGTGAACTTAAGTAAAGGTTAATGACTGCATTGTTCAATAGAGGTTCACAATGTCATGAGGTAAAATGAGATAGTCCCTCATCGAGATTTTTGAGGGGCATGGAATAAGGAGGATTCCTTATTTCTCAGTAAGCCCTTAGTCTCACACAAGGTCGATAATTGGACTATTGACTCCAAGCATCAAACAACTTCCAAACTAAGTCAAATGACGAGTGGCACCCTTGTAGCACATAGGAGTGACTTGAAATGGACATCGTATGAATAAATTTTTGAGTTATTAAACATCTAGAAGACCTTAGAGAATGAAACAAATACTTAGAACTCATAGAAAATATAATATAAATTATAAAAAATTGTAAAATGGAAACATAATAAAATCTAAATATAATTATTATTCATAATTAAATTTTATAGAAATGGGTCTAAGAGAAATGAGACTAATTAAAATCTAGGAAAGAGAGAATAAAAATTAAAACAGGTGCATAATGTGTGCAAGAAATTAATAAAAATAAATTATTTCATGAGAGAATGGGTTGTCAACATAGAGTTAGAATCCTAAGTCAAACTAGACTCTAAATCCTAACTAAGATAAGTGTCTTAATCAAATTCCAATTGTAAATTAGCGACACAATAAAGGAGAAATTGGGGAATTAAGGGACAACTAGGAGAAAATCTAGCAACTAATTGTTGGTGTGAGAGAAAATGCATAATTATTTTCATTAAAAATAAATAAGCATGTGCAACTTGGGGAAAGAACATGTGTTGGGTGTTAATAATCTCTAATTTAATTATTAAAAATTATTTAATTGTGCATGGATTGCCAAGTGTCAAGAAAAAAATTCTTGTAAAAGAAGGAAGCGTAAGGAGGAAAGTACCCTATTGTTGGATGACTAAAATGTTGTCAATTTTTCATATGATTGGTTTACTTGTGTGAGATAGGCTACAAGATTTTCAAAGAGGTGGGAGCCTATCCTTGCGAGAGAAATCTTGATCTATAGTTTCTGAATTAGCAACTCGGGGGTCTAAGGGGGAAGAAGAGTACCATAGCATTCGATGAGGGGTACTGATGAAGTTCTTAGATTAGCAAGAGAAGGAAATGACATTCCACAATTTACTAGGTTGGGGATCATCAATATATATATCACCATTCTTGCTAACGATATTTCATTTTAGTTAAATTTTCGATGTAATAAAATGTTATCTTGTACACAAGATGTATGGGTAGAATCCTTGTCTATTTATATAATAAAGATGTTGTTTACATATATATATATATATATATTTTTTTATTCTGCTTTTTAATTTTATTTTACGAAATGGAATGTAATAAGCAGTTTTTTTTATGATCAATATTTTTTTTGTGTTATTTAATATATATATATATATATAACCTCCATTAATAAGATAATATTATTCGGACGATAGGGTATAGGTTGAGTGTTATGTCATATGATTTGTTTCTAAATTTTACATAGCATATCCATTTGTTTGATGCAGTTATCTCCCGTACCTGCCTCACCATCAATGTCCATCATTTGACGAGATCTTTCCTTGTCTAGCGTCTTAGGAAAAATATTGATCCATATTTTTCCTTTGTGTTTTTTTCTCTCGATTGTCACTATTCTTGTCTAGAGGTAATGCAAGTTCGTGCAATCCTCTAATTATATCAATTGTAGTCCTTGTACCGATTTTCACACAATAGAGACAGCTACATGTATTGCATTTCCAAGTTGAATAGTAGTTGCATTTCTCTGTGATAGATTTCTGAACCCAAAACCCCATCCTTTGCTTCAATCCTAGCTTAACCTAAAGAATGTTGCATTCATGAATTAATCACTCGATTAAGTGGTGGATATCGCTGAAGATGACAAGCATAGTTAGCCTTTGATTTAATCATTTCCAAAGTATCTTTGAAGCCTCAGATTAGTCCTTCTTGTCGCACGATCCATGACGGTAGTGGATGCGTCTTCGGCATTATCCTTGCACCTGTGTATTTCACAATACTATAAATTGTCAATCGTTGATTTATTTGGGCCGGCAGATCCAACACTATAATACCCAGTTAATAAAGGATAATCTAGAGTTATCAGTACAACTAATTCTTTGTAAGGATGTCGATGTCGGCACCTCTGTGATTTGACATTTTATTGTATTCGATGTTAACGAAAGTCTAAGAAGGGTTCGCGGTGCTGGCATGTCGAGGTTATTTTCTTTTGGATAGGACATATACCATCTGACATGTCGATGGACAATACTAAATTGAAATCCAGAATGGTTGAGATTATCCTTCACCGAAAGGGATTGCTCAGATCCCTACACATCTTTGAAATTGACTCAGCTTATCATTATTGTGAATGGTAAGCCTAGTCAATTATGCCTCCATGGTTTCAGCTCATCATTATCCCTACACAATTATGCCTCCATGGTCTCAGATTCCATCGCTGAGACCATGGAGGCATAATTGTGAATGACTATTTTTACCTAGAGGGAATCCGGTTCACAACCAGGAGATTCAATTACGGTAAGTGACCTTACCACGGTACTTTGTGTTTGGGCTCGCTGGGTTAAAACTTTATGACGTTAGAAAATAAATTAAATATTAGAATTTATTGCACTTATATTCTTATAATCTGTATTAAGATCTTTATTGTATTGAATTGGAGTTCAACTATGACTTAAAGTTTATTGTGGAAAATAAAATTCTGAATGGATTGTTGTAGAATTCAATTGAAATTATTAAGCGGCCATGTTCCTCGTAGAATTTAATTAAAGAAAGGAGGTGATTGTAAACTAAACTAGCACAGCCCTTAACTCGCGGCTGGTGAACCCTAAAAGAGGGGCTGTTAAACTTCTTGCTTAGTTAAAAAAACTTTAATTAATACAGTGAAAACGCGAGGTCCAGTAAAATTCGTTTATATTTTTCAATCTGGTAAAGTGGCAATAAGTTAGTGAATACAATAATTTTTTATCATGATTAGGTAAATGTAAAAAAGTAAACATATAAATGGATGTCTTTATAACAGCTCGGAAGTTAATGGATGAAATGAGAGCCATTCATTTATTGTGATGACTAAGAATATTCTAGGCATATTTAATCTCGTCCATAGAAAACGTATTAAGAACTAAAAACCTATTAAATGTGCCCATCATCAATAGGTGTACGCCTTTCAAAGTAATTACTCTCCTTTCATTCAATAGCAAGTTTAGTCACTACATAAATGATTAATTGTTCTACAATCATGTGTGTATATATATTTACATTATAAAAGTATAAGTTTCATATGGAAATGAAATGGGATATAGATTGAATTATTTATTTTAGGGATTTATACATCAAGTTAAATATTATGAACTCACGAGTTATAATAAAGACTTTTTGACGAGTTATAATAAAGATTTTTTGGTGTTAATGATTTTATTGAATAATTTTTTTTAATTATTGAATAAATAATTAAAGAAACCAATTTACTGATTAAACTATTATATTAAATGGAATAGATGGAAAGTTCATATAATAATGATTTTAGATTTAAGATTCTRTTGGAATTTAATTTATAACCGACGCTTGACGTAATTAAAGAATTGTGTGAGTTGCGCAACTTTAGATAATGTAGCTATATGAATATACTCGTACATAGTTTTTACACTAGGGAGGTTCTTTTAGAATTAGTGTTAGAAAACCTTTTTAGTTCTGCACGAATTGGATTTTGTTTTTTTGTAAATCATATACACAATTTATTACATGGTTAATGTTTTAGTGTTTTGTAAAATTTCTTATGTGTAACTAATTATTATTTTTATGTATATGTTTACTGCCCTAGTTGCGTGACCATAATTAGGGTTGGATGATGATAGTACCCATACTCCTTGTTGCACCTTAACAAACCCTTATTGTGAGTCAACCCTTAAATAGTTTTTTGAAGAAATGAAATTGTGGATTGCGTTTTGTACTCGCAAAGAGGCTAAGGACTTGTCAGAAAATACATTGCTAGGGCTCTCTACAAAACATGATTCACCGAGGGAGCACACTTCAGCTCTTCATCCCGACCCACCAAGCTCACCGGTTCACACTGCTCCAGACACAATTAATGGTAAGTTAAGACTGCATTGTCCCTCCCTTTATTTCTCCTTGACTGCCTAGGAAAGGGACCTCCTAGATAACTCTTCCCCATTTGTCACATTAGCCTCTTCACCTCCCTCATGCGACCCACACCATCCCTCTCTGCCTTCCTAGCAACCTTCAACAAGTGACCCCTTACAGTCTACTGGACCACTTTGCCCACCTACACAATTTTTTCACTCATCTTCATCTACTTTGCATCCATCCCCCTCAACTACTACCTCACAGACTATTGCTTCACCAGCGGTTAGCCCACCTGCCAGTAACTTTTTACCCATTGTTTTTTATACCCCCGAGGAAACTAAAGGTCACATTGATGAGGTACCTGTGGGCGATAGAGAATCCGACCCTAGAAATGACACTTTGACTGAGCTCTTGGATAGTCTAGCTCCCTCCTTTTGCGAGGTCCACTCCTCTATCCCCTTACCTACTTACGCAGGGAAATCCATTATTGGCTCTTTGGATTTGGCCTCGACTTCAAACTCAGTCACTCCTCCTGAAGAAAAAATGGACAAGAACTTCAGTTGGTCAAATGGAAGGGGTTTTGCACTCTCCCCGATCAAAACAAGAAGTGCCAAACGAAAAGAGACAATACGGGTGGAGGGGACCCTAAAATCCACCTCCTTCAGACGCTTTCTCCACAAGACCACTCCAGATATAATTTTTCTGCAGGAAACACTTGTGGCTAGCTCAAAAGCGAGAAAATTCCTCTACAACTTTCGGCCAGATTGGCTTTCAGCTTCATCTAGTGCTTCGTATACTTCATGTGGATTAGCCGTCACCTGGGATCCTACAAAGTTCACACTTCCCCCTTCACTCTGCAGCGGTGGTATTCTCTTGATGAGCACTTGTCTATGGAATGCTCATCTGATTACCTTCCTAAACATGTACACTCCCTGATATGATCGAAAAACATTTTGGTATAATGTGGTTGGCCGAGGATTACTTTCAGGTAAGGATTTGATATTAACCAGGGATTTGAATTTCACAACCAGCAAAAAGGAAATCTGGGGTTCCACAGCCATGAGGGACCCATTATCCACCTACTTTTCCCCACTTCTTCTTTCTCACAATCTAGTAGACATTAAGCCAGCTGCCATCGTGCCTACTTGGCGAAATATGGACGCATGGGGCCGACGACGATCTCCAAACGCTTAGATCATTTTGTCCTCTCTATGGACTAGACTACCAAGATGGATTGTATTAGATCTTGGGTTGAAGCCCCTTTCTTCTCAAACCACGCCCTGATCCTTTTGCAACTGGCACCCTGCAGAAAAGCTTCTTACCCTTTTAAATTTAATCCAACCTGGTTACTTGAGACGGATCTCCACCGTTTAGTCAAGCAAGTGTGGACGGATCCTTTCTACCTCACTGAAAGTAATGTCCATATTCGTTTGGTAGGAAAACTAAATACACTCAAACGCATGGTTCACATATGGGCGATCACACAAAAAAACACCAGATTGTAACGACTTCTGGATTTGGAAAATACACTGCTGGAACTTTCCCTCAAGACCGACGTTCTGCATAACTGTGATACAGATATGCACTGTCTCGAGACAGAGAAAAATGGCGTCCTCCTGGCTGAAGAGGCACTATGGTCCCAACGTCGTAGAGCCACTTGGCTCAATTGTGGGGACAACAACACAAATTTCTTCCATGCCTATGCGAGCAACTGCAGAAATAAAAAACACATTTGGGCAATAACAAATGGTGCAGGAAACTCTATAAAGAACCATCAATCACTAAAATTATCATCTTCTGAACACTTCAATAAGTTTTATGGAGCTAGATCGGATCCCCAATTGGACGATTCAGTTAGTGTGGCCAACCTCTATCCTAGAATTGCAACGACAGAGGACATTAGCCTCATGGATCGACCTTGTTCATTACAGGAGGTAAAAGACATCCTTCTCTCCTTTAAAACTGATAAGAGCCCAGGTCCAAACGGTTGGACTGTCAAATTTTTTCTCTATTATTTCGATCTAGTAGGCCCTGAACTACTAAATCTGGTCGAAGACTCCAGGCTTCGGGGTAAACTTTCTGGCTCGTTAAAATCTACGATTCTGAAAGAAAATAACCCCTTATCATTTGGATACTACAGACCTATTTCAGTCTGTAACTTATGCTACAAATTGATCACAAAATTGATAGCCAACCGTCTAAAAACGATTTTGTCCCGCTCCCTATCCAGCAAACAACCAGGCTTTCTCGAAGGCAAACAGATTCTCAATGCTATAGGAACAACCCAAGAATGTCTCCATAGTATAAAAATAAAAAAATAAAAGGCACTGATTCTAAAATTAGATTTAAAAAAGGCCTTTGACTGCATCAACTGGGACTTTCTCCAGTTGATTTTGGTACAAATAGGTTTCAGCCTGAAAATTATCAATTGGATCATGGGCTGCGTTACGACGCCACTTTCTGGGTGTTGTTCAATGGTGAACCCTCACCTTTCTTCCATAGTGGAAGAGGCGTGTGCCAAGGCTGCACACTATCTCCTTTACTTTTCATTCTAATTCTGGAAGGACTATCCATTCTTCTCAAGCACAGCCAATTGCAAGGCAACCAGACAGGGGTAAAAGTATCAAGGCTATTAAATATCCTCCATCTTCTCTTCATTGATGATGTCCTGATCATGACAAACGATTCATTAACGGAATGGAAAGAAATCAACTCCATTTTACTGCTCTTCTGTAATGCCATCGGCCTTCAAATAAACTGGGGCAAGTCTACTTTTCATTTCTCAAACCTCACCGACCAATCCCTTTTCTCTCTCCAGTCGCTCTTGCGCCACATCTTCACCAATCTGTCAGAAGGTTTTGATTATCTTGGCTATTTTATTAAGGCAGACTCCTAAAGGGTCTTAGACTAGAACTGAATCGTCGAAAAAGTGAAAAATAAGTTGGGAACTGGTGAAATCGTTGGCTCTCTCTCGGTGGGCGTTCTATCCTCTTAAAATCAGTTCTCGAAGGCCAACCAGTTTATTGGATGGCATTGGATGATCTCCTAGTCACTGTGCTTCATAAACTCTGCAAGCTTACTAACAACTTTCTCTGGTCGGGGTGTTCGTCCTCCTCCCGCCTCCCCCTCTGTAGCTAGTCTATAGTTGGAAAACCAAAATGGAAAGGAGGATGGGGCCTTCGAAACATACACCTCTTCAATCTGGCTCTGACTGCAAATAATCTTTGGCGGGTTATTTTTTCTTCAGGCATTTGGCACTCAGTGATCTTGGAGAAGTACCTTCCCCATCTCTCAGTCTCTACCTGGCTTAGATCGCCCCCACAATTTCCTCATTCTGCATATTATACCTAGAGAAATATGGCTAGGACTGCCCCACTATTTACTTTCTATCTCTCTTGGTATCCGGGAACGGGTTAGTCCATCCTTATTGGCAGGGATCGTATTCTAGGCTTGGGAGCCTCCTTATTACTTTCGATACTTCTACTGGACCATCTACATGCCTTACAGATATATTATCTCTGCCAAGCAAAATGTCCAAGTGACATGGTCACTTTCTCTCATTGCTGGCACACCTGTGAAGATCTAGGCCTGCGAACGGTATTAGCTTCTGAATGGAAAATTTTTACCTCCTAACTTATAGCTGTAGGAATTAAACTCCCGGAAAAAGAGGACGCGCTCCTTTGGATCGGTGGTGATGCCTCTGGGTGCCCAGTTTCTGTCGCCTCTATCGCAAGAACGAGGAATCTGCATGTCACATTTTCATTGACTGTCCATTCACCAGAGAAGTCTAGGCACGTATGGGAGATTTGCTTCAACAACCTTTTTCCTGGCAAGGYCCAACTCTACGGGACTGTCTMATTACGTGGAGCTTACACCAACATACCTTTCTCCTTCTACCTTCCTTTATCTGTTTGTTCCTCTGGCTAGAAAGGAACAACGCAGTGTTTCGTAGCTTGACTCCCTCCATCTCGGGGGTGGTCCACAGAGCCCTGGGTGCCTTTGACTCTTGGTCTACCTCTCATTGGAAATTACATCATCCAAAGCTCCTCCGTTGCCCGACTCTCTCTTCAACTTTTCTCTCTTCAACTTTTCCCACAGCGCGGTTTGATGGTGATCCTCTCTCAAATGGGCTCAACTGTGGTGTTAGCAGCCATATGCATCTTTCAAAGACATCTTTCATCTGTTGGACGCTTAATGGTGGCCCTGGATCCAACACAAAGGTGGAAATGTTGGGGGCCTGGGCATCACTCCTCCTGGGGAATAGGCATAACCTTCTCGACCTTCAACTCCTGAGAGATTCTAAAATAATAATAGAGTGGTTAAAATCCAGAAACAAGTTACAAGTTACAGGTTACCACTCTCCTTAGCTGGATGGACAGAACTCGGGAGCTCCAACAAAATTTCAGATAGATCACATATCTACATTCCCCGAGAGAAAAAAATAAAAAGGCTAATGCTCAAAAATTTCTCTTAAAAAGAAAGTTGGGCTCCTCTACTTTAATCACTGGCTTGATAATCATTAGGGCCCCACAGTGTTCATAAACATCTCATAAATCTCTCACATTTCCTTCAATTAAATTTCTGGTTTGGTTTCTGAGAACCTACGTTATTTTCCTGCTGCACTCTGAGACTGGACGAACAGCTCTATAACTCTGATATTTTTCATTCAGTCCAGATTCTCTTGGTATCTGGCTCTATCACCGGCCTCATTTCTCGGGGCTCGGTACAAAGCTACTCTGAATTTTTTCTAAAAGTGGTGAAATGGACGAGTTATGTAATCCAGATTATATTTCTTATAAAAATAACAGAGAAAAATTTCATTGCTGGAAAAAGGAATTGTCAAGTGGATTTTTGTCTAATGTAAATTCAAAAAAAAATATAGATAACTATGATTATCATAGTTATTGTTTAGTTTTATTTATCCACCTTTTGTTGAATGTCTTAAAAGGGATGTTATCGCATGTTTTATATCTATATATTCTAGTGATGAAACTTATGTGCTAAACTCCTCCATGACATCTTGTAATGTTACACTCTTTCCCTCATAGGATATTTCAAAAGATTTCTATCTCACGTATAGAGAAAAGGTTTCTAATGTTTCCATTCAATTAGAATTTAGAACTATGCTAGCAGTATTAAAAATGGTAAACTTTACAACATTGAATTGGAATACGTATTTATAATCATCAATAAACAATAGTAGGTCTTGAATTTTAAATTGCTCCTTGCCAAAAATGTTTTTCTATGTAAATATACTAGATTTTAGAATTAATAATTGATTCGCAAAGTGGACATAAATATAATTTTTCTTTGTGGACAATGGAAATGATAATATCATTTCCTAGAATAGTCTTTTTGAGTTTTAATAATTGGGAGTTCTAGATTGAACTACATGTATTAGTTAACCTTTTTTCTTTTTATTAAAATCCAATTTTTGTATTTTGCACAAATTCAAATTGATACCACCCTTTAGGAATTAAATAATGCCTTCTAAATAAAAATTCGCATTTAAGTTGGCACACATTATAAGCTTTTATATATATTATTTTTCACCAAAATTTAATAAATATAATATACCTTTGGTATATTATGTTGTCACTCTATAAATAAAATTATGTGGTCATGAGAAATACTTGAAATGAGCAATGATAAGTATAATATATCATGGTTTAATCTTAAAAAATGTTTGATCAAGATATTAATGACTCTCTAGAAAATTATTGAATAGCTTATCATTAGTAATACAGCCTGAGTGGGCCTAATGGTTAAGAACATGTGTTTCCTCTTAAGAGGTCACAAGTTCAAATCCAGAGGCGGGTAGGGTATGTATACCTTCGTAGACTTTACCAGTCAAATCGCTGGGCAGAGGGGCGTCCCTTGTCCCACAAACAAGGGGGTCTCATACACCAATTTGGTGTGCTGGCATGGCCGTGACCTTAAAAATAGATTATTATTATTATTATTATTATATCTAATGTATGTTTCCCATTTTGTTGATACTATCTTAAAAATAGATTATTATTATTATTATTATTATATCTAATGTATGTTTCCCATTTTGTTGATACTATCCCATTAACATTGTTGCACCACATCTTTTCCATAGGTTAAACACACGAGTTCACCCTAGATCTCATTATACCATAGCTATATCACCTTACAAAAGTATATAATTTTAGGGATTCCTAACAATAATGGGCCAACAAAAACACTCATCGCTCTAATCTACTTGGACCTTAAGAAAATGTAAGGAATTACTTCGTTTTATTTCAAATTTTATTTTTGTATCCAAAAATATTTAACAAAAGCATTCCTAAATCACCATAGTTCTGATGAGTTAAACTGTTAAGAAGTCAAGTAATGTAACACATAATTTGAAATTAAGATATATTGTTGATATAGTTAGGAGTTTCTAAGAGAAAATGTTTTTCATCTTCAACCCTCTTAGTGTCTCAAACATGAGAAATTTTATTAACCCATGACATTTTAACAATTGTCCAATGACTTTTTTCACTATGGATATTGGAAGAGATTATTCTTATTTTATCAATGTTGATTTTCTTCTTTACGCTTGTTAAAATAGAAAGATACTTTTGATCCTCTACATTATGGTCGATCGTCTCCTGATAGTATCTTAATTTTATCTTATCATATAATTCCTTATACCACTACAATTTCTTCTTAAATTTGGATGTAATAACATTTTTAATATTATTGTTATTATTCAAAGTGACCTACTCCTTGATTTTATAATGATTTAGTGAATACTTGTCATCTTTATGCCATATCTGGTTAAGCAATAAGTGGTTTTGACTAGAGTTTGAAGAAATCTTAGGAGCCCTATTCTATTCCATGTTGTTTACCTTATCCTTCTACATAAGGTACCTAGTCATTGAAATGATTTTTACAAGGATAGTATAGGGAGTATTTACTTTAATTTACATGATTTAGAAAATATAAATTCTAAACCTATGTTTGGTCTAATTTGTTATATTAAAAACTCACCAATAAGTCACATTATCAAATCTATGTGTTTTGTGAAGAAAAAAATGAATGCCAAATGGTAATTGAAGTCAATCTTCCATAGAGGATAACATTTCCCTAACTATTATTTCTTCATGTCTAAGAATAAGAGAAGACAAGTAGTTTTCAACATGATATTGGTCTCTACAACTTGTTCTAGTGGTGAAGGAGATTGAGTTATTGTGTAGGGACTTGTCTATGATAGCCTCAAGATATGCTAAATCACTTTCTCTAATATGTTGAAGGAATACAATGTACATTAGTGCATGTGCAGGAAGCCCTATCCATTGCTAGTTTGGTGAAGGTTGTATCTCTTCCACACTAAATAAATTGCGGTTTTCATAGAGAATGGTAACACTTATAAAATATGAGGAGGAATCCCTATCTTTTTTTTTATAGCATTGAAAAATATACGTGAGAAAAATGCCCATGTAAATGTAAACTTGTTAAACTAGAAAAATACATGCCTAAGCTAAGAATTTTCACTCCAGAGGATTAAAATAAAGAAATTATGCTACATGAACAATCCTTAATTGGAGATTTTACACGCCTATATTCCATCCCTTGATTAATTCAGATATGGTTATCAAGGCATTGGGATTTTTCATGTCAACTTATTTACGATGGAAATGTTTTTTTCTTGTTCTTATTTGAAATTGAAGAAGCTTGAGATGAGGTTTTGAGATGAGGTCCATAATTTATGGTTTGTAGGGGAATGTTTGTCTCTCATTCGAGCCTTGATTTTGATCTTAATGTCAAAATTTTAGATACCCATATATGGATCAAACTTCTACATATCACATTATATTTATGGATATAGTCATTGTGAAATCTATTGGGGAGAAGTTGGGTGACTTCATCGACCAGGATGATAAGAAATGAATAATTTATGCATTCACTAGAACATATGTATAAGAGGACTGAGAAAGGCATCTCATATAAATGACTCTACCAAATATGGAAGGATGGAGTCATCTACAAGCTCTTGATTATGAATATATTTCATTCAAGTGTAACACTTTCCATAAGTATGACCTCTTCACAACGTGTTTCCCAAGTAAACAAGAAAAACAACCCCCTTTAGAGTAGGTCGGACTGGCTTAGAACAACAATGAACAAGAAACATTTGAATTAGTGTCTAAACGGTGCACGAAGGAACAACCCAAGAGATATTAGCTCCTAAATTCAAGGTCACCCATCCTCAATTGACACATATTTAAAACCATTGAATAACAAGAGGAATAAGAATAGGAAATTCCAAAGACAGATCCTCAACTAGTAATGAAATATCAAAAGGAGAGAGAGAATCCAACTCGTCCGATCATGGGAGAGACCCAATTTGGGGTCTCCACACCTCATTGGGAGAAGAATCCATGGAATGATTGCAATGAATCAAGACAACAATTAGAGGAAGGAAATGTGAATTGCTCGATGATAGTTCTAGTACCCCTTCCTTTGTAGGAGTACTGAAGAAATATCCACAGCCCTCCCCTCCATTAAAAAGGAGAAGGAAATCAAACAATGAAAGGATAAGTAAAGAGGATTGAAAGAATATCAACATATCACATCAGATAACCATCGAAGTCCTCTTAATATAATTATTTTTTATTTGTGTATTTCACTTTGTAGTCAATTTGTGAAGATTCATTTGTTTATTCAAGGTATTTTTCAGAAAGAGATAACACACAAGAGAAGATAGAATGTATTTTTGTGTAGGTTGTAGTAATATGTTCGATGTAATACTAGAGAGTCTATTTACTCTAGGATCCAAATCATTGAAGTAGATGATAGGATTTTTTTACTTATTCTTAGAACACTAAGCTTTTGTATATCACATTAAACATAGTTACCAACTTAGCGTGAATTATGACCTCAAAACAAGTACTCTATCCCAAAGATATCATATTTTCAGGTAAAAATCAACAAAACTAACCCCCAAATAAAAAAGTGGTTCTATTTGTAGCACCATTTTTTGGGAGGTGGTTAAAATTGTAACATGTTTGAAATCACCTACTTGACATTACCAACAAAACTTTGAAATTGACCCTCAGATCGAAAAGTGATGCTAGCAATAGCACCACCTTTTTTTGGAGTTTAAACTATTACCTAATAGAAATGTGGCCTCGACCACTAACACCGCCACAAATGAAAAACTGAAAATTGAATCCTAAATCTATAAATGTTATTATTTTTTTCTATCTGATGAAATTGACAACTGGGTAGGCTCATACTCGCATGACACAAGGTCAATTATGATCACTACCAATATAAACTCAAGGCGTACCCATGTGGTCCCACACATGGTACACACGAATTTCCAAGGTTCAAACCAATGATGTAACAAGGAGTTCCTTAACAATGCACTCTATCATCAACTGATCTAAATCTCCAAAAAAATATAAAAGTGTTATTACTTGATAATTCATTTACTAATTAATTTTAGTTTCTTTTAAATTTACATTGAGAAAATAATCAAATTGAAAAAACAAACACTAAACAATTTTTTTTTATGAAAAAAAAACAATTTTCTTTTCTAAATAAAGAAGAAATAAACAATTTTGATTGAAAAAAATGTAAATCACAATTTTTTTGTCGAGAAATTGAAAATATAGATTAAAAATAAATAAATAAAATATTTGAAAAAAAAAAAAATTATAATTTTTTTTTTGTGAATAAAAGTGGATCCTTATATTAATTCCAACTGAAAGCTTATAAAAAAGATCTGCAGCCTATCTTCTTACACAAAAATACAATCAGTGAGCCGTTCACGACCATATTGATGGTCCATATTTACTCAGGATCAACGATTCATTTCTTCTCTCCCATTTCGCGATTTCACATTTCCCGACTTCACGACTATGAAAAACAACTTCCTCCATGTTGCAGACTCCCGATATCCGAGTGCCCAAAATTTCCTCACGTCCATGGGAATAGATCGACGATCCAAATATATTCAAGTACCAATGGTCCTGATCTGTTCTCTCTTTTCGTGATTTCGCGACTTTGGGAAATAACTTCTTCAAGCTTTGGACTCTTGATCGCTGAGATCCCGATATTTTCTTGTGTCAGATCCATGGGTCGAGTTTGACGGTCCAAATCTATTTTGATAGCAACGATCCTGATCTTTTCTTTCTTATCGTGATTTCGGATTTCACGATTTCGCGACTTTGGGAAATCGTTGCATTCATGCTTTGGACTCACGATAGTCGAGATCCCGAAATTTTCTCATGTCATATCCATGGGACCGTATCGATAGTCCAGATCTCTTCTAGTGCCAATGGTCCTGATTTTCTCTCATTTATCATGATTTCACATTTTGCAATTTCTCGACTTTGATAGATAGCTTCTTTCATGTGTCGGACTCCCGATAGTCGAGTTCCTGAAATTTCCTTACGTCAGACCAATGGGGCTAGATCGACGATTCATAACTCCTTTATTACCAACGGTCCAGATCCACTCTCGCTTTTCACGACTTATGGACTTCTCGAATTTGATAAATAACATCATTCAACCTCACGACTATCGTTTGTCGAGGTCTTGAAATCATTTGTCGAGTGTTGATCATCTGCGTTGATGCCAATGGTTTCCCTCTTACCCCGGATCATTTCTGACTTGGAAGGAAAACTAGGTAGACAAAGGTTGCACCCTGTCCAGATTGGGGCCATCCAATTGGGAAAGCTCCTCACAATGGTGCGAGAGGGGAGAGCTTTGGGACTTCCTGGGATCTTGGAGAATGATTTGCTACAGCGAGTCAACCCCTACATTGGCCAGTCTATCAACATCTTTGTTTGCACTTCGCCTAATGTGTGAGGGAGTTGGAGTTAGGGAAGGTTTGAGAAGAGCCTGGAAGCTGTGAAGAGGGCCAAGGAGGCACTAGCTGGGAGTGATTTTCCCTGGATCTCTTCCATGCATGAATTTTGTTGCCAAGTCTATTATGATTTTGGAGTCTCCTTCAATAATCAAACAGGTGAGGTTTTGATCTAGATCCATTTCCACCAATTTGATGAGACCCTAGATTTATGATGAATTGTTGGTGTCATATTCAATATTTCCTATAGTGAGGATTTGAATTTGGCGCAAGCTGTTTCTTATGGATTCTCCATAGCCTGAGTGTCCTGGATTGCCTTTTGATGCGCCATCAAAATTGACCTTATGGAATCCTGGTGGGGGGACCACTTAGAGGGACTTAGGGATTTTAGAATTAGAGGGGGTTGCTAAGGAGGGATGGACTGTGAAAACGAGAAGCCCCAGGAGCTTAGGATCGAGAACTCACCTGGTTCAGTGGGGAAGTCTTCCTTGATCCATAGATGCAGCTGAAGAGTTTCCTAAAGATCCAGCAGGATTGTATTCCAGAGGAGAATAAGAGGATATGGTTGGGAATGAAATATTCTTTTGTTCCTCTCTTTCCATAGTTTCCACACTATGAAGCTTGGTAAGAGTTTCGAGGCACTATTCAAGGTATAACTTTTAAAGGGACCCAAGCCCCAATCCCTAATGGTCCTTATGATGTTATTTTTAACTCATTTGGTTCTTCTCATGAGATGAGTGGCCTGGTTCCATATGTTCTCCCTGAGTGGATAGTTATTTAGGAGGTGCTCCATGGTTTCATCCTGGAGATGACAGAGATGGAAAATCGAGGGGCCAATAAAACCTCATCTTTGGAGGTTTTCCCAGGTTAAGATCTTGTTCTATAGTAGAAGCGAAAGGAAAGTAAAGATTTTGGGCCAAAGTTTTGATTTCCATATTGTTGTCCAGATGTTGTCTTTCTAAAGGTTATGGAAATTATTCTGAAGAGTGTATCCCTCCTTGACCGTGAAGGTTCCATCAGGAGTGTATCCCTCCTTGACCGTGAAGCTTCCATGAGGAGTGTATCCCCATTTGAGAATGTCTCGGTCTATTCTTTTCTTGATTCTCCTTTGGGTTGTAGCTTGTTTCCAGTTCTTCAAGTCACATTTCATTTCCACTTGGATTTCTTGATGAGTTGATTTCCATCTTCGCCAGGGAGAGCTGCTGGGGGTTTCTGTCTACAGATCTACCACTTTAAGAGTGGCAAGATCTTCAATGTGATTTTCGTAGGGTTGCAAATTTTCTTCTAGTTGTAATGGTGGCATATTCTGCCAAGAATCCATCCAGAATAGGGCACTCTTACCATTGTGAACTTCCCAGAAAGCGTGTTCTTGTATGAGTGGTCGATTTTTCCAGGCCGCATTCTAGATGTTGGAGCCTTGAATTTTCACCTCCATTCTTATAAGTCGTATTTGGGGCATATTTTCATTTCCAGATTTTTTCCAAGATCTTTGTTCGAGTTTTGAGCCATCCCCACCAAATTCTTTCTCCCATGGTGCTATTTAATTTACCAGGGTCCCGGAGGCCCAAACCACCTTACGATTTAGGCTTACAAACTTTGTCCCAGCTAACTAAGGCCCATGTTTTGTTTGGGTTGTGTCCATTCCATAGAAATTTTCTTTGGAGATTCTGTATTTTATTTATGACTGATTGGGGGGGAGATAGGTCTGAGAAGAGGTAAGCTAAGATGTCTTGGAGGACTGACTTTAAGAGAAAAATTTTGGCTGGAAGGTTGGAGGATCGAAAGGTTCAGTTTCTGAGACGGTTGGTGATGGAGAGTAGGAGAGAGTCCCAAGAGATGTTTTTGGTTGCTAAGTCAGAAAGAGGGAGTCCCAGGTAGTGAGAGGGAAGACTGCAGACAGGGGTATTCATAATTTGTGAAAGGTGATGTTGGATTGCCACAAGAGTATTGAAAGAGAAGAGTTGTGATTTGGCCAGACTAAAGGTGGTGCTAGAGGCTTCACTGAAATCAGGGAGGATGGAGATTAGTTTGAGTGCTTCTTCCATAGTGGGGGTATTCATTATTAGCATATCATTGAAAAATTGGCTATGGGAGGCTGTCGATTGTAATCCGTGAAGAGGGAGGCCTTTGAGGGATCCATTTTGAATTGAGGCCTTAATATAGCATCCTAGGCCTTCAACCATTATGACAAAAAGAAAATGGGAGAGAGTGTCACCTTGCCTTATTGCTCTTGAGGGGGAGAAGGGTTGAGAGGGAACACCATTGACGAGGATTGAGAATAAGGTTGAGGAAATGAGGTTCATTATCGAAGCGACCTAATCCGTGTTGAAACTGAAAGCCGATAGGAGCGCTTTCATATATTGCCAGCTTAATTTTTCAAAATATTTTGAAACATCAAGTTCTAAAAGCATAACTGGAGTGTGAGTGATTTTGAGCGAGTGAATGATTTCATGGAAGAGAATGACACTATCCATGATTTTCCTTTTCTTGACATATCTTGATTTCTCCTATGAAGGGTAGAATTTTCTTGAGTCTTAGAGCTATGATTTTGGAAATAATTTCGTAGATCACGTTACAAAGAGCTATGGGTCTGAAGTTCCTCAAGTTTGTGACTCTTTCTTCTTTGGTTACTATGACGAGGAAAGTGTCATTTAGTGCTGGAAGAAATTTTCTTGAGCTGCGTGATTCCTCTAGCAGTTGCCACAGTTCCTCCCTTAACATTGGCCAACAAGAGTGGAAGAAGACTGTTGTGAAACCATCTAGACCAGGAGCCTTGTTTGTGGGTAGCTCTTGAATAGATTGATCCACTTTTTATTGCGTTATTGGTGTCATGAGAGCCTCATTCAGTTCCTGGGTGATTATAGTTGGGATGTTTTGGATCACCTGCTCTATTGTCGGGGTGCGATCCACCTAGGGTTCTGAGAGGATATCCTTGTAGAAGTCTGTTAGCTCATGCATTATTTCCTGATTATTTAATAGACTGTTGCTGATCCAGGTGGATATTGGTGGCCACCAACCTATTCCACTTGGACCCCCACCATTACTTCTTTCAGTTTTTCAGTTTCCGCACAATTTACTATTTTTAGTAGTTTTTTGGATCTTAAACTTCCAGAGCCATTTTGAGGCCTTAAACGACGTTATTTGGAAAAAGGGGGAGCAAAATGGGTTGCATATTAATGTTTCTCACCCAAAAGTTGTAGTCCTTGGATAGATCTTTCTAATGAGGTATGGAACGTGTCAAACAAAGATCGTATTCCAAAGTTACGTCCCCGGGAAGTTGATGTACCAACTTACCCAAATGGGGCCCATAGTCTTGGCGTTTCATCTCCTAGGGTTAGGTCTATGGATGTTTAGGTTTTTCCATTATTTCTCAATAATAATAGGACTTCCAACCTCATTGTAATACATTTCAGAGGCCAGTAGCCGCCACATCTCTTCTTAGAGATAAGCTACCAGCGCCCTAGCTAGTTTATTTCCATTCTGTCCGTAGGCATATTTCAGTCATTTGTTATTAACAAAATGAAGTCTTATTTTCGCTGCATCTCTGTGTTTATGTGTATTTATGTATTTCATTGTGTTCCTACATAAATCCGAATCAGTGGTATCAGAGCGGTCTACTCATTCTCAATCCTTCTTTGCATGTCCCCAACGAGGTCGGGGTATAAGGAGTTGGGGCTCGATCTGGTTGAACCTTTGCAAGATCAGCCTCACAAACCTCGACGACCGCTCATGGGGGAAGAAAATAAAGATGAGGGAGTAGGACATCCTATCAAAATGTTGCTCGAGGAGGCCCTCGAGAAACAAAGGAACGCGATGATGGACAACTTTGCCCAGATTCTTCAACAGATTTCCACTGGCGACGCATCGACATCCAGCAACCACTCTGGAGGCACCACTCCTTTTAAGGTACAAGTAAACTTTGACATTCCCATATTTGATGGCCAAATAGATGCAGATGTCGTAGATATATGGTTGAATCTATTAGAAGGACATTTCTCGGTTCATGACTTTTCCGACCGAGAAAAGATAATTTCCGCACTCCTTAAAGCCGCCCCCCATGTCAAGGACTGGTGGGAAACCTACTTGGAGCAACAGGGCGAGGGAGAACCTTCTCTGTTATTGGCCGCACCCACTTGGTATTCTTTCTGATATGCCATCAAGAAACAATATTATCCCGTGGGGAGCTATGACGACAAATACATACAATGGACTACGATGTGGCAACAAAGGGACCAAGATGTGCATGAGATGACGAATCTATTTCATACCCTACACAAAAAGTTGGGTATAAAAGATTCAGAGAAACATTTTGTGTTAAAGTACCGCAGTTGTCTGGAAAAATACATTCAGGAGGAAATGGAGTTCCTTGACATCTCCTTGCTTGGTGTGGCATACCAATATGCTGCCAAGATTGAGCAGAAGTTCAAACAGAAGAAGCGAGACTTTGGGTCTGCAAATCATAAGCAAGGGAAAGGTGCCCCCAAACCGCTGAACAAAGGATCAAGCCAAGGTGGGGCGGCCCAATATAACCCACCAAAGCCACAAGCAAGAACAACACCATGAAGCCAAAAGGACATCACGAGAAAGTGGTGTAGGTACCATAGAGCTCCACACTGCGCAAGTGAGTCTTCGGGCCAGCAGTCAGCGGTAGCAGCGGTTGGTGCTGAATGGGATGCATGCTCGACTCTAAATCATAACGACAAGGGAATGGCGGGGAAGAAGATTATCGATCGCGGGCTAGCATGATCGTTTCCTGCAGATCGAAGGAGGAACCATAAAGATCGAGGAGGAGATGTCTCTTCCATTCCAAGATGTGGGTAAAGGGCTCCCGTTACAATTCATTGTCAATAGGGGGAGCCAAAATAACCTCCTTATCGGTAGAGATTAGAGTAGGCGGCTAGAGCTTTCCGGCCACAAGACCTACAACCATACTCCATTGGGTGGTTGCACCAAGGGCGGGACCTCTGCGTCAGTCAACAACGTCACCTTCCCTACAACATCAAGCCCTTCCACGATGAGGTATTGTGACATTGCTCCTCTTGATGTTTGATGTATTATTAGGCCAACATACTTGTGGAAGAGACATGTTATGTATGATTCAGGGCCCCGATGTTCTTATCACTTTGGGAAATAATTTGTACAGGATACCGAAGATAGAACCATCTACCACCATCTCTTTAGTTCTTTGCAAAACAATGCATTAAGCTCATTTTCAAAACCAAGAAATTTGTTTTCATAATGATTCGCCCTCAGGGAAAGAAGAAGACTATGGCCGCCTTGACCTCTAGACAAAGGCCCCAGCACCCGAAAAAAAGCAGAGATGGATCAGATTAGGTGAAGTCACGAGGACATCTTCACCTCCCCGAGACGTTGCCTCTACAACGCGAGTCAATCACACCGCCGTCGACCCGAATTAGCCATTGCCCAATGTACCCATCATTGGTGCTGCATTGCGGAGAATGAAGAAATCAAGAGGTATATTCGAAGTTGTTGCAGAAAGGTCACATCGGCCGAGTTCATCGCCATGTGAGAGCCCGATCATATTGGTGCAGAAGGAGGATGGAACTTGGAGACTCTGCATCGACTATGGATCTTGAACAAGATCACTATCGAGGATTAACTAGATCCACCCGGATATATGACTATACGGACCAACTAAAAGTGAAATATTTCAGCAGATTGACTTGAAGTGCGGGTATCACCGGTGTCCGAACCCTCGATGTGTGGAAGGCGCATTCAAATAGGAGGCCTTTTGAATGGTTGGTCATGCCTTTGGTTGTGAATGCCCTGCAACCTTCATGAGGCTAATGGGCATCCACTGCGGCCATTCACCAACTCATTTGTAGTGGTGCTTGGATGACGATGCGATCTTCATCCGGACATGGGAAGAGCACCTCCACATGGCGGGTCCTCCAAACACTATGGAAACACAAATTGTGTGCCAATTTGGGAAAATACACTTTTGGCATGACCCGAGGTTGTTATATGGGATACATTATTGATGAGTGGGGTGCATGTAGATCAACAAATATCCAAGTCATTGAGTTGGCATTGCTTACCCTAGCAGAGCTCGCGGCACGGTCTTGCCAATTTCTACCCATGAGGGTTGTGTTGAGATTCTCTCGCTATCGCTTGGCCCTTGAGTCAGGTCACCAGGGGAGGAGCTAAAGAAAAATTCTTTTGGTCTGAATCTCAGCAAAAGGCATTCGGGGAGTTGAGCATCACTGTCTACTGCACCAGTTCTCACATTACCTGACTTGCAAGAACCATTTGAGATCGAGAAAGATGCCTCGACTCTGCTATTAGGGAAGTCCTTACTCAACATGGGCATCAGGTGGCATATCTGATGAGACATTTTAAAACACGGTCTGGAAGTATCCCCACTTATGACAAAGAAATGTATTCCATTGTCTTGAGGCTTGTATGCGACAATGGAAGCATTACATTTGGGAAAGGAAATGTTCATCCACATAGACCATTGACCCACGAATTCATACAAACACAAGAGAAGTTGCAAAACGATCGCCATCGATGGTCCACGTACCTGCAACGATTTCATTTGAACATTAAGTACAAAAAGGCAGCACCAATAATGTTGTAGGCTACCTCAGTCGTTACGGTAAGTGGCGATAACCATTGTTCTCAACTCTTGTGGGCATAAGACTTCCGATTGGTTGCTTCTCTACAAGTGATCCGAGTTTGGCCACACATACAATATACACTCTTGGAGGGTAAGCAAGTTCCAATTTTCACCTTGAATGCCTTGCTTTGCCACCTAGGACACCTTTGTGTTCCCTCAAGTGGCGTGTGCCAAGATGATTTGGGAGGAATTCTGATCGAGGTTTGTTGGGCATTTTTGGGTCGAGAAAACCGTGGCAGTACTACAAAAGTATTTATATTGGTTGAACCTTTGACAAGATGTCAAGAATTACATCAAGTCCTGCACTTCTTTCGCCATTTCCAAACCAACCATCAAGAAGCAAGGCCTCTATCTCCATTACGGTCGACCTTAGGAATCCATCTCTATGGATTACATAATGCGAGCCTTCCTTCTACTAAGCATTGCAATGAATATGTTTTTGTGGTCATTGATTTGATTCACCGAAGATGTCCATTATGATGGCTGCAAGAAGAATATCACGGTAAAACCCTTGCTAAACTCTTCTTTGAATGAGTGTGGAATTACGCTTGAGGATCCCACAATCTATCATCTGATATTAGGATAGTAGGTTCCTCGTACATTTAGTCGACCCTACGGTCAATCTTTGCGGACATCAAACTCCACCGAGGTCCACATCTTTCCATCGCCAAACTAATGGCCAAGCAGTGATCGACGAATGATCCCACACATTACCGCTCATGTACAATTCAAAAGATACACACATGGGATGAGAGCCTCCCTATGTAAAACATAGCTACAACCCGGGCTCTACATATCTCAACCGACCACGGCCCCTTTCAAGTGGGCTTGGTTCCAGCCATTATGTCCCGATGACATAGCCATGCCATTTGTGGCTACCTTTCGGGGAAGATTCAGCGCTCATGTCACAGTCACGAGTGACAGGAAAAGCTTGACTTCATTGAGCACATCAACACATCGTAGCGGGTTCATGACATCTTGGGCATAGCCAATGCTAAGTACAAGCGGCGACATGATCATGAGGGTGCCACACAACTTACAAGTGGGCGACAAAGTGTGTTGCATTTGCAAAAGGAGCACCAAGATGGACCCCACCACAAGCTTCATCCACTACGATATGGGTCATACGCCTCACCAAGGTTGTAGGAGAAAATTCCTTTGAGCTCAACATTCCACCATTCCTTGTTCTTCACCCAATGTTCAACGTGGAAATCCTTCACCCTTACTCCACCTCTAATGACACATCCGACATGGCGGAATAGCTCCTGCGAATGAGTTAAATCCAAATTACATGGAACAAGCCATAATTGATCGGATCATGGATACCAATACAAAGTACGCGAGAAACAAAGGATACTACTATATCAAGTTGTCAAAGCGGGGAAAACTCCTTCACCAAGGCAAGTGGCTCACCCGGGGACCAGAGTTAAGTTTCCTCATCTCATGGAGGAAATCAACGCCAATGGGAACCATTGCTTCCTAAAGGGGATGAATGATGCAGTGGATATTGGTGGCCACCACCTATTCCATTGACCCACCCACCATTGCTTCTTTCAGTTTTTTGGTTTTCCCACAGTTTACTATTTTTAGCATTTTTTGGAGTCCTGAACTTAGAACGTTTTGCGGCCTTAAATGACTTTTTTTTTGGGAAAATGGGAGAAACATGGGTTGTAATGTTGCTCATCCAAAAGTTGTATTCCTCGGATATATCTTTATAGCGACGTATGGAACGCATCAAGCAATTCGTATGCAAAGATCACGTCCAGGGAAGTTGATATTACCAACTTACCCAAAGGGCCCATAGTCTTGGAATTTCATCTCCTAGGGTTGAGTCTTTGGATGTTTAGAGTTTTCCATTGTTTCTCAATAATAATAGATCTTGAGCCTCATTGTAGTAAAGTTCAGAGGCCGGTAGCCACCACATCTCTTCGGAGATAAGCTACCGCCATTCTAAAAAGCTTATTTTCAATGCAATACGTAAAAGCATATTTGGATCATTTGTTATTAATGAAATGAAGTCTTATTTACACTCCATCTACGTTTATGTGTATTTATTTATTTCATTGTGTTCCTACATAGAAATCGGATTAGTTGCCTTGCAAGTCATCCATCTCTATGATGAGATTTATAATGCATTTGTGGATGATATAATGGTGGAATAATTTGGAGTTGTTCTCTCCTTTGTCGAGCCATTGAACCTCAGATTTATGTCTCCACAGGATCTATTCTTGCTTGTGTCTTTCTTTTAGTTTCCTTTTGAGTTCACTTTCCTCCCGTTGTTGGGTGATTGTGTATCCTGCTTGAATGAATTTTCCATGAAGGTTATCTAGTTTTTGTTATAGCATTTTCCTTTCCTGGAAAATATTCCCAAAGACATCTTTGTTCCATTTGCACACCTCTTGTGTTATAACCCTATAATTCATAGGATCATCTATTGGCTGGAAAATTTTCACTCTGGGTGTATGGGTTTGCAAATAATATTTCATCTTTGCAAATTATTTTCAAGGAAAAATGCACTAGAAAATCCACATAATGTACTTATCCTAAGAAGTTTTGGAGCAAATATGACTTTTCGCTCCGAGAGTAAAGACAACGCATAAATGAGCGGTTTAGAGGCTGGCGCTGAGATCTACGGTCCTAGCTTTTCGGTTGCAGGCGTTCTACCTTTATGACGAGGGGGGTGTGTCCGGAATCAGGTACAAAGAAGGTGCTCCTATGAATGGCTGAGAGTTCGGCACATAGATCTATGTTTGAGATTGAATTACGGACCCCCACATGGATTCTTCCTTTAACAATGGGGGGTCGAGAATGACATTTTCCAGCGGACCCTGTCCCCACGTGTCAACCATCCATTACATCAGGCCTTCTCCGCTCCATTCTACATCCTTCATCCACGTTAGCATGTGTCCTCACCCTTCATTCCTTCACCTGTCACCTCCTGACACTATCCTCCATTATCTCACCATCTTCGTCCCTACATTTTCATAATCCAAACTTAAGGAAAAAGCATCCCTACATTTGCATAATCCAAACTTAAGGAAAAAGAGTAATAGATTAACAAAGGTTAGCAATAAAATTAGTGTAGTTAAACTAGGCTATACTAGTTAATATTTAATTAATTAATTAATAGCTAAGTTAGTTTAGTAAATGTGTTAGTTTTTTATTAACTAATATTTAATAAAACATATATCAAAATAAAAAAAACATAAAAAAAAACAAAATATAATAATTAACCAAACGAAACATGTAATAAAAAAATAATAAAAAAATAAAAAACAAAAACATTAAAAACTAAATTATCCTAAGTCCTACCCACCCCCTACCTCAATGCACACCTTCATTACATCAATAAACAACACACATCCCATACATTTTAATCAACGACAATAAAAAATTCTCGACCCCCCTCACTATTCGGAACTTAACGAGAGGGGGGGTTCGGAATGGTTGTATACCAAAACCATCCCCCATACACGTGTCAACACCCTATTCCAGCGGAACCCCCCCCACCCCACTAAAACCACTTACCACCTCAAGGGGGGTCCGGAATACCACCCATCACGAAAAAAAAACCGCCTTTTTCATTTTTTTGCCTGTTTTCGCCTGTTCAACATGTCTTCGTCCGAGGCCGTTTCTGGGAAAATGAAAACGAATTTTAAGAAACCGAGAGAGGTGTTTCTCCGTAACGAGATGAAGAACAAAAAACTCTCTCATTGTTTTCACAAGTTCCACGAGTAGGCAAAATCGAAGACATCTTCGAGGCCCTTTTTCCAGATTTTCGCTTTTCCATTACAGTCCTAATTTTGCGGGAGCTGTTACGGCCAGATGGAAATGAATTTCGCGAAACTAAAGGAGGTTTTAGTCCAGAACATTCCCATATCCAATAAAATACTTAATCGTTTTCCCAGGTGTCATCATTGAAGATAAACAAATGTCTTTTTCGACCCCTTTTTCACAGAAAACCAGTCCGTCTTTCATGGCGGACAGTTCCAGATTTGGTGGGATTTGTGGCTATTTTTGGACGAGGCGGTTAAAATCGACTCTCGAAACTTGTTGGGGGATCTCCCCTATTTATTCAGAGATGATTTTTAATGTAAAGGTTGATCGGTCCAGGACCATGATTAAAAACAATTTGTAAAACAGCTCGCTGAGCTTTCTGTGTTTTTTTCATCAATTCAATGAGACAGTGCTATGCTGCAGGATTCTTTTGACTATTTCGACTGGTGGTGTGCATCCCTCTGTGTTAATTTATTTCTTTGTTATCATAATTAATGTCTTCCTCTGAATTATTCCAAGAATATTAAGAACATAATTGGTTTTAATGCACCCTCTGTCTCCGCCTTGGTATAGTTTTTTTATGTTTTCCGCTGAAGATTAAACTCATAATTCTTAGTTGCTCTGTGTTTAATTGGATTTCTTGACCTATTTTCGTCTCACCCATTTCATTTAAATTGAAGGATATAGTGATTTGTCTACCTTGCCCTGCAAATATTGTCCTGTTCACATGGAATTTTGATCGTTCGTTTCAGTGACTCCATAGCCCATGGTTTCTCTTCTCTTCCTATACCCAATTTCATAAATAACCCATGTTCTACATAGCTAGCCTAATATTCTCTTCAAACAAAGCTATATCAGACAGAGAGATCCCTCTCTAAGTCTTGGAGGGCTAGATCCAAGACTCGAAGTGGTTTTGATGTTGCCTCTATGACTGCCATCACAGCCTTGGGAAAATTATAGAGCGCTAACAGAATGGCGACTCCACTGGGGATTTTCCCCCAGTAGTACACTTCAAAGATCCAGATCTGATCATTGATGGTGGAAAGTGACCAGACACAAGAAGGCTGAAATCATTCACCTGACGACTCCAACCAGCTCGAGACAGTTCCGGCTCCAAAGACTCCACTGGAGGAAGAACCTGTAGCACGGCCAAGCAGCCTAGAAAGACCAGGCACTGAAGCTCAAATTGCATTCAAAACATCTTTGGTTTTATCTGCAATTACGTTTTGTCTTATTCTAAGGCAAATCAAAAGTATATTTTTGAAGATTACATTGACCACCTATTGATTGATGAGCCTCAAGAGATCATATCCCCAATTGTAGATTATGAACATACTCATACACTTGTGCACATCCCAGATGCACCTATAGAAACCCTAGTGAGACATAAGCCTCCTTCTTTATCTCCTACTCTTGCTAAACCTCTGGATGGTTGTAAGCCCCTTGCTTCATCTCCTATGCTTGCAAAATTCCTAGACCGATACAAGCCTCTAGATTTGCCTCCTTTTCTCCATGACCTTCCTGTCAATTACATCAATAATTTGCCCAGGTTTGATGGAGAAAATGCCAATATTACTACTGAAAAGCATATCCAAAGTCTTGAGGATTTTCTTGACCTCTTTGAGGTGGAAGATGATGATGTTTGCATCAGAATGTTTTCCCTATCCTTGGGAGGTAAAGTTAAAGATTGGTTTAAGAACCTTCCAGCTGCAAGCATCATAAATTTTTAGTAGTTCATGCAAGTTTTCTTAGATAGGTGGGTGATGATGAGAAATGTTTTTCTCATCTTGGAAG
>SNQJ01S0009018.1:228956-253355 GCA_010110895.2 Picea sitchensis
TGTGAATAAGTAACTATTAAAGAACAACTTGCTAAATATGTCTGTGATTTTTTTGTATGTCCCTTATATTCATATTCGGATAACTTCTCAACAGATATGCCTATAAGTTGTTTTGTGACTTCTTGGAATGCAATAACATTGATTTTGCTTGTTTGGTCTTTAATACTGAACTGAAAAATGTAGCTGTATTCACATTCAAAAACATGTTGATTGCACCTTTGGCAATTCCGGACACCATCTTCAATAGGTGTGAGTTTTTTTTTGCACTTTCAATCTTTAAATGCAAGTGGGAATGGAGCATACCAACAATTGTCTACATTCAAAGAAGTAATAGTTACCTAAACCAAAATGAATGTAGGGTTTCGACCTTTGCCAATTCCTTCATTTTCTATGTCAACCAAGTACTTTTGAATGAAAGGGTACCTTTTTGAAGCTCCATGTGCAAATAATGAGCGACAAGCCATATCCATTAGGCATTTTCTTGACCTGTGGAGGTATTTTGTTGTTAGGCAGTTGCTTTGCTACCAATCAGGAACTGGTGCTTTTAAACGTCTACGGTCCATGCCAAGACAGACCTCAATTCTGGACTCACCTTGCGAACAACGACATTCTCTCCCTTCCAAACCTCATCCTGGGAGGCGATCTCAACATCACCCTTTCATCTGATGAACACTGGGGAGTAGCTGCATTGTCAGGCTCAGGTAATAATCTCTACAGAGACCTCTTTAAGACCAAGAACCTCATTGATATTTTGTCGGCCAGACTTGTTCCTACCTGGCGTAACGGGAGAAGGGGCTCTAAGGCCATTGCCAGACGTCTCGATCGCTTCATAATCTTCGATGGTTTCTTCTCTTCCACTGTCTTCCCATCCTCATGGGTCGAGTTTCCTTTCATCTCTGACCATGCGCCCATCCTCCTCAACTTGAACCTCCCCATCCGGCTCAAGCCTTTTCCTTACAAATTTAATCATCACTGGATCGCCTCTGCGGACTACCTAGCTCTGGTACATTCGATCTGTACAGATCCGTGCTTCCTGAAAGAAGATAACCCACAGTTGAGAATCGTTTGGAAACTGAAATCTCTAAAAGTGCGCACAAAAGCTTGGAGTAAAGAAAAGAAGGCTACGGAGGAGACCAAACTAATTAGGCTGGAGACTGAGATCACACATCTCATCTTAACATCAACCACAGCGGCCCTATCATTGGAGGACTCTGCTTCTCTAAAGGCCATGGAGAAAAGTAGAGATGATCTTTTGCGGGAAGAAGAAAAACGCTGGAGGCTCCGTAGCCGTGCGACCTGGCTCAAGTGGGGAGACTCGAACTCAAAATATTTTCATAGAGTGGCTAGCCACAACAGGAATAAGAAATTAATCTGGTCCATCGAAAGTGAAGATGAAGGGACCCTTCGTGGACAGGAGGCACTCAAAGCCGAGGCTGCCTCTTACTTCGAACATCTTTTAAAAGCCAACGGTTGCCACAACCTCCCAGCAAAATGTTCTACAACCAGTCTTTTCACAAAATTGGTTACAGCGACTGAAGCCACAGATCTTTACAAACCCGTCACACTGCTAGAGCTAAAGAATATTTTGTTACTTTTCAAAAAAGAGAGGAGTCCAGGGCCCGATGGCTGGACGACAGAATTTTTCACCTACTTTTTTGATCTTGTTGGATCGGATCTCCTATAGATGGTGGAGGACTCTCGCATCAAAGGTAAAATTTCCAGAAGCCTAAACTCCACCTTCCTAGTTTTAATTCCTAAAGAAAACAATTCGACTACCTTCAACGACTTCAGACCGATCTCCTTATGCAACCTAGTTTACAAGGTAATTTCCAAAGTTATCTCCAATCGGATTAAGCCGGTTCTGGAAAGGAGTCTCTCAGTTGAACAACTCGGCTTTTTAAAGGGAAGAAGGATTCAAGATGCCATAGGTGTAGCCCATGAGTGCATTCACAACATCATTCAAAAAAAACAAAAGGCGCTGGTCATGAAACTAGACCTCAAAAAGGCGTTTGACAGCATTGATTGGGATTTTCTGAGACTAAATCCTACTCTCAGTAGGCTTTGGTGACAAGTTCACAGACTGGATTATGTCCTGTGTCACAAGTGCAAACTTCGCAGTGCTGATTAACGGGGAGGCGACTAGATTTTTTAAAAGGGAAAGGGGGCTCCGTCAGGGATGCCCACTTTCTCCTTATCTCTTTATCTTAGTTATGGAAGGCCTTAGCCTTCTCCTCTCTAAAAGCTTCACCGAGCACCGCATCACTGGTTTAAAGGTTTCAAATCTCATCAAGATTGTTCACCTTATGTTTGTTGATGATATTCTTTTATTGTCAAAAGCTGTTTTAGCGGAGTGGCTTGTGATCCTGGACATACTACAACTCTTCTGTTCAGTATCGGGTCTGTCCATCAATCCCTCAAAGTCCACTGTCCACTATTGGGGTTTAACTGAGACCGAGCTCTCTCTCCTCAAAGACTCCATCCCCTACTCCTTTATTGACTTGAATTTAGGTTTCAGGTACCTTGGTTATCAGCTAAAGCCGGGAGCCTCCTCCTCTAATGATTGGACCTGGCTAGTAGCAACCTTCGAAAGGAGAATAGGTTTCTGGTGTAATAAATGGTTGTCCCTGGGTGGATGTCTTATCCTGGTCAAATCGGTGTTACAAAGTCTGGCGGTTTATTGGATGTTACTGGAACGGATCCCCAACAAGATCATTACTCTGCTTCGCAAACTCTCTTTCAATTTCCTGTGGAATGACCTTGCAGGAAAGCGCCATTTAGACCCAAAAGGGTAGGGGGATGGGGACTTAAAAACCTTTCTATCTTCAACTCGACATTACTGGCTAGTTCTTTCTGGAGAGCGGTCTCTCTTGACAGCATTTGGCACCGAGNAGTGCCTTGCCCCTCCCACTTTGGCTGCGTAAGACACATCTAATACAGAAGAGGGCTTCTCCCTTCTGGAGGGGTCTGGTCTCTTCCTCCTAGGTGATCCTTCACTGGCTCCGTTGGCGGCCTGGTTCGGGTGCAGAAATCAAAATTGGCAGAGATAAAATCATCGCTTTGGATGACCACTCACTTCTCTCCCTGCCACTCAGATCGCATTTGCTTTCTTTTAATTACTGTTCCCTGGCTCAGATGAAGAAGGTGGCCCGTGCCTTCCCTCTCCCGGATTAGTGGCTTCACAGTAGTGACCTGTCTCTTATCGGGCCTTTGGCCTTGGAATGGGACTCTTATACGACAACTTTAAAATGTGTCGGCATCTCCCTCACCGACGCTTGGGACTCCCTCATCTGGGATGGGGGTGATGGTTCAGGTAAAGTCTCTGCCAAGAATGTCTACGTGGCTCTCCAGCCTGAACGGGACGTTGATGCTCTTCCTTCGTGGCTACTCCAGTTGTGGACTTGGCCGCTCCCTCTAAAACACAAACTTTTCATCTGGCTCTGTGCTAATGAAAAAACTCTTACCTGGGAGATGCTCCGTAAGAAAGGATGGCAGGGTCCCGGTCTATGTGCTCTCTGCTGCCGAGCCTTGGAGGACATCCACCACTTACTTATTCATTGTAATTTTGCAAAAGAAATATGGAACCGCATATTGCAGCACTTCTCCCTTCCCTTCTACTGGACCGGCGTCACTATTACAGAGTGCTTTTCCTCCTGGTATTCTGAAAAAGCAGCGCCACTTTCACTGGCTGCCTTTGTTTGTTGGCAGATCTAGACAGAACGCAACAAGGTCCTTTTCGAGGATGCCTCTCCTTCCTTACAGGCGGTTTATCACAGAATACTGGTTTCTTTCCATTGGTAGTCGTCTACTGTCAAGGCTCTTCCATTCAAAACTGTGGATTTTATTTTGCCTGAAGGTTACACAGTGGCTTGTTTTGACGGTGCGACACAGTCATCTGGTCTATGCTGTGGTGCTGGAGGCACCTTCAAAACCCATCCGGAGAGGACCACTAAGTGGTTCATTAATTGTGGTGTGGGTACAAACACCAAAGCCGAGCTCATGGGCTTATGGGCTTCACTTACGCTTGCTTCCTTTTGNCGTTCTCGGTGACTCGAGAGTTATCATAGACTGGATCAATCAAAAGTGTAATCTCCAATCCATCTGTGTGGAAGGCTGGAAGCAAAAAACGCAGCAACTGTCAAAACTCTTCACTGATATCACCTTCCACCATATCCCCAGATCGCACAACACTGAGGCGGATGCTCTCTCCAAGAGAGCACTAAGCAAAGTGGTCGGAAGACTCTCGATCTATCACTGTGATAGAGGACAGGAGAGCCCGATCTCTTCCATCAATTTCTTCGAATTATAATGGATAATTCGTTTTAATTGTGAAAAGCATTGTTAGTCGTGGATTAGTTGCTTTGTTTTCTGGAGGGTCATGGTGGCGAATGAGGAAAGCTTAGTAAGCAGTGGAGATAGGCGCATTACTTTGATTTTTGACTGCTCATGGAGGCGAAATCTAGAGGTTAGTAATTGGCTAGCCGTGAAAGAATTGAAACGGTTATAGACCTCTGCCGGTCCATTGGAAGCACCGATTTTACATTGAAAGTACAGGACCGATCATGGATATCGCACTGATCTAGCTTTTTCAGCTGGCTACTGCGCATTGTAAATGAATTTATACCTTTTATAAATTTGAGAAAATTTCTCTTGAGAAAAAAAGCCATATCCATTAAAAGGTTATCAAACCAGATTCTCAAATCTTGAGCTTCTTTGACAATAGGATTGGTGAAAAGTGGGATACGAAAATTGTAGTAATTGATATCTTATTAAAGTCGGTTATTTTCCGAGATTTGAAAGTGATTATTGGAAAGTTATTTGAGATAGAATATTGTTCTACTATATAATACCCATTATGCAAACCATTAATATTGATTCTTAGATTTCACAAATTCTTAAAAAATGGAAACATGGCTACGTAGATGTGCAAACGTGCCACGTATACTGGTCAGAATTAGAAACACCATATCAAGATTTCAAGGTTTGAAAACACCATATCAAGATTTCAAGGTTTGAATTTATGACAAAGATGTTTGGTAATTAAAGTTATTACATAATATTTATACCAATTTGTTTGGTATATAAAGGTGTCATATAGATAAATTTTTGTAAACATTATTATCAAAAGATAATAATGTATTTAAAAATGTTTTAATGTTTACTTAGTTTTGAATGTATTTGGTTAAGTATAAGCACTCAACCAGAACCCTAAATCAAATAGAGTACATCTGACATCAAGTATGCGAAAAAGCGATGGCTTTAAAAACACGCATGCAAAGTGTCGTGGTGTTTGGTGTCTGTGGATGGACAGCGCACCAAAGTGCCATCGTCATAAAACCCTAAATCTAATCGTCTCGGTCTCTCCACCATCGTCTTTGCAGCGCACCAAAGTGCCATCTGCTCTGACATGCTCCATAAAACCCTAAACCTAATCGTCTTGTACTCTCCAGCACAGCCTTTGCATTCCACTCTGCATTTTCAAAGCTTTCACTGCAGGCATCCACTTCGTGACCCCACGGCGGTTTGAACCTGGGACTATCGGGGTCCAGGTAAAATGCTTTAATATTTTTATGCGGATTTTTATTTGTTGAAAAAATTGGGGTTTTCTTCTTTTTTTGAAGAATTATTATCTCTGTACAGTTTAACAAAAATGTTGAAAACTGGTTCGCTACAGGGCTGTCTGTATGGAATGGGTAGAATTGAAAAGAAGAATAAGACTGGAAGGAACCGGTATGTATGTGTCTGCCTATCACACGAATGATTTTAGAAATAAGCGAATAATGGTAGATGCAATTTTATCTTTTCGCAGCCTCTAGAAACAAGTATGACCTATGTTAACTTTTTGGTCCAAGCAACAGGCTGTTGCAAACTATATAATTCTACTATTTAGATAAATCAGACAAACTATATAATGCTGCTATCCATGTAAATTAGACATTTGCAGTGATTTCCTTACCTTTCAACGGGAGGGTAGGGCGTGATTTCCTTATCATAGTAACATTATTGCCCTGTAAATCGGCCGTTGCATGTCACAGCTTTCATTAATGCCGCAGACCGGAGACTGTATTTCAAATCGGCCATATTTGGAAGGGAGTAAGCTAACTATGCAACCTTTTGGGTTTGTCGGCGATCGTTATACGTCCCATCTCCGGCAAACCCAAAAACCCGTCTCCCAAGTCTCCGTTCCGTCTCGACATGAGCCCATCATTGTTCCCGTCGCCCGTTCCATGCCGACTGCACTCAGGGTGGCTCGTAGCTCCGACGTCCCATCTCAAATTCAATGTAGGGTGGCAGGCGTAGGTTCAAACGCTCCACTCCCGCGTCCGAGCTCCCCTCCTGCCCAGACAATTGAGCTACGAAACGGTGGATCATAATATTGAAACTTGGGAACCTAAGATACGAAACTCACTGTATGCCGCGACGTCTTCTTTCCTTTGGTTTGTTCACTTACAGGTTAGTGCACCACCTCACCATTCCAATGATTGATCACCGCAGCGCCCTCTTCCCTTTGGTTTGTTCTCTTACAGGAGAATCAGCTTATGAAACTATCACAAAATAGTCCGAATCGTTGGCCAAGTGCACTTAAAAATATCAAAACAAACTAGCGAAAGTGGTCCATCGTGACTACTCTTAAGATGCTGAAGAACTAGTATGGTTGCAAAAAGATTGGATGGTTTTGACCGCCATTGTAGCTACTTCCTGGGCCGTGGTTGCTGCCTCACCGGGAGTCCGCACAAAACAACTAGCCTGTGTTATATATCATAACCCATGTTAATCATTTCTCCAAAATACCAGATCACCCAACAATTCAATGTTTTCTGCATATTTCTACCATATTTGTCTAGCATAATTAGTCATCATGATGGTATTACTGTATCTGTCCCCTAAAAGATAACCCAAAAATTGCTTAAATGTAAAATGACTTACCTCAGGGTCCTCATACTCATGTTCAAGCCTCCACGATGGACTATTCCAAAGGTCAAAAGACTGCTCACTGCCACCCCCCCCTCCCCAACTGACTATGCACACTCTCTGATCTACTATGGTTGCTCCTTGTACGAAGTACACGCATTGTGTTGAACAAAAAAAAATGCCCAGATGGATTTGACAATAAACATGCGAAAGCTATTTCAAACACTTCTCTTGAACAACACTTTAAACAAGCACAGACCTATCTAAACTCGGGTATGATATGCACCTCGAGGTCACAGAGCTAAGGTTGTATCTCGAATTCGAATATTTAATGTGTTGGCATTTGTGTGAATTGAAAATATGCTTCCTTAAGATTTGCAACCTCGAGGAGCATAT
Source organism: Picea sitchensis (assembly GCA_010110895.2). Lineage (NCBI taxonomy): Eukaryota > Viridiplantae > Streptophyta > Pinopsida > Pinales > Pinaceae > Picea > Picea sitchensis. The sequence continues at coordinate 236,262 of SNQJ01S0009018.1, forward strand.
CAAATTCAGGAGGAGCATATCAAACTCAGGTTTAGATGGATCTGTGCTAGTGGCCATGTGAAATACACCTAATACAGCATCTAGCTCCCCCACCCCCACCTGGGCTGTAGAGGGCCTCGTTTCTCTCAGTGCAATAACTGTGAATTTAGAAATATTTTGCTCAAGAAGATCGATAACCAAGTGAGAATCCAGATAAATCTCAGACATGGTTGGCATCACTGTGACAACAACCATATAGCCTACCTATATATGATCTGAATGGAAATAACAAAGTTGTAAAATTAAAAAACCAAATCTATGCAAAATGTTTTAGATGATTGAGTTCCCAATTGGATGTTAGAACAACAGAAATAGAAACCCACAAAAGCATAAGTGTGCCCTATCCATGAATAGTGTTTTTAAAGCCTGCAATTAAAGGCCAAACTTCCGCTCAACAGAACAACAGTTTCTACAGCATAGGGCTCCTTGAAAGTGACAAAAGCAACTTGAGCCTCCTCTCCAGCTCTGTCCACAAAATAAACATGCAATATAGATTTGTTAAGTAGGTTGTGGTGGTCAATTGTTTAAATCCAAGCAATCTTAATACTCAGACCGAGGTTCAAACCCCCTAAAGACATGTTGCTGCTTTAATGCAGCCAAAATGAACTGGGTGAAAGTGTTGGTGACAAAAAATCCCCAAAATCTTGAGGCTACCTCTCTAATTCAACACTTCATGACGACCTTAAACAATGCAGATTTGAAACAAAAAAATTCCCTAAAAACTTGAGCTTACCTCTCCAATTCAACGCTTTCAATTGTTCCAGAGTGGGAGAAGAAATCTCGGACATGTTGTTCTGCTGCATTTGGAGATAAATTCATCACTTGCACGGTGTAACTCTGCATGATCTCACTGTGATGCATTGCTTCCCTTAAAATTATGTTTCTCACCCTTTATGCAAACCCTACGCACTGAAAAATCCTAGGAACTCTGAGACAACTCTATAACAAATATCCAAATTGCCAAAAGAGATTACAATTTACCAGATGGGAAACAAAAATTGAAAACAGTAAGACATCCCAAATCCCTTTAAACATGATATATGAAGATTCCTCCATTGAATTAGCCTTGCCCTTCAAATAATTCATTTAAAAAACCATAACCATTTCAGCTTGATAAAAAACATACAAAAATCACACCTAGCCTTGCCCTTCAAATAATTCATTTAGAAAACCCTAACCAATTCAGCCTGATAAAAAACATACAAAAATCACACAAAACATACAAAAATCACACCCATGAACTCATTATGAGGAAGAGAAAGAAGGAAATTAATATCATAGAAAACTGAGAACCAGTGTATGAAAGCCCAATTGACCAAAATCACACCCACCGGGTCACTATTAGGAACAGGAAGAAGGAAATTAATATCACAAAAACTGAGAACTAGCATATGAAATCTCAATTGACAAACTTACCATGGCCGATGAGGTAACAACCATCAAGGTTTTGCTTCTCTGTATATTGCGGATTCCAATAAGTGATTGAAGACATCTAAGAGATGGGCATCGGTGAACGCGATTTTCTTTGGAGTAAGTTTGCATAGTTAGCTTACTCCAATAATAAGCATTTGATAATTTTTTCTGCACTGATAAACAAGCAGATTTCAAAAGAACACCAAAACTTCTCAAGCATGCACATGTTAATGACCATCCCATCATCGTAAAAAGGTTGTTCCGTCACCCACCCTTTCTTTTCCCAGGGGTTTGGCCAATCTCCCTCACTGTCAAGAGCGGACCATCCCATCATCGTAGAACAGTATCTTCCAACCATGTGGAAAGTCATCGCAGGAAGGACAATCAACAATCAAACTTCAAGTATATTCCAAATATCTGAAACTAACCTCTAGTTGGATATGGTTGCTGAATCTAAACTTTCCATCCAACTCATTAGGAACTGGCAGCTTTCATATCCATTTAGTTCAATGGCACATTTGAACTCAACAACAACTTATCGACAAACATATTATGCAACCACCTCTCGTTCTCTGTTGTTTTTCATGGCAAACCTTGTCAGTTTGTTCGTTCTTTTTCTTTGTTTCTTTAGTTTTTTGTTGACTACCTTTATTGGAGTACCCGTCCACATCCCAATGATTTAACCACATTTTACTGGTTAATGTTTTGGCTGAAAGTATAGTAAAGGGATGCAATCAAAATGCCAAAGCAATCCCCTTGTCAAAATGTTCGTGCTTTTCTTTACTGGAGAAGACCAACTCAATAGCATCAAACTGCGAGGCTAAGTCATTGAGTAATGAATACCATCAATACAATATTAATTGAAGACCTGCATGTTTTACAGTCATAGTGTACTAGATGTTAAGGATCTGCAATATGGTGTCTTCATTTTAATGGAGAAACATCATAAAGAATATCGCCACATATAAATTGCAACAGATCTAAATTGAAGATGGCCAACAACAAGAAATGAAAGATTTCTCTGCAATAATAACTAGATTCAGTGGAAAAACGAGGATCAATAGGCTTGTATTTCAAGGGTAGAAATGTCAAGATACTAGATGCACTTTTTTGATGCTCTATCAAAATTTGGTCAAAGTTTAATTCAATGTTTTCCATGTCTAAAGAAAGCTCTTTTCGGGAGGGGAAAAAGAAAGCAATATACACCACAGTTTAGTCCTCAACCAAAGGAATGTTCGAACTTTCGATAGATCAATTTTAACCCTTTCTTGGAGATTATAAAAGTTGTGGATCCCCTATTAAGCAAGCAATGAGTGCTGACCTTTTGGACCATGGTCTATATACAAGTTGTATGTATTTTGGTGGTCGAATTTAAGTTTGAACTACCAAAAGGTTTATTACCCTTGTTTCTGTCTTGTTTCTATCCTTTTCCAGAAGGTTTATTACCTGTGTCTTTGTCCTTTTTCGGGGAACATGTTATCAAGCTGTGTTGGATGAATAATTTGTTGCAGTTTTTCAGTAGATGAAGAGCTTTGGGCAAGGGGCAGTTTGCTCTTTGGTTCTGTAATTGCTTCTGATTATGAAATTTTACTTGTTATATTTCCCAATTTCTTCTCTTCATTTTTGTGCAACATTGACATTGTTGTTTATAGAAAGTTGGCATGAGTACTCTTCTGATAAATATTTGCTGCATTGAAATGCAAAGAAACCAACTTTTTGGGTTTTGAATCTCTGAATAGAGAACAGTCTAACTAAGATCGCCACAGATATCGTAGCCACCACCTCTGCAACCCCAAATTTAAATTACACCACTATTTCCATTACAATTTTGAACACAAATACATATCCAAGAGCATGATGTGTAGTTACCCTGGCTGAGAGATTTGTCAACAATTTTTATTCCTTGAACCGCTGATATAACTGTTCTATGCAAATAAAGAATAAGATTAGCCTTCAATATCATTAAAATCCAGAATCAATAAGTATAAGATAGTCTGTACTGTAAATACTTTACTGGTATCATACTAATTTTAGAAATTAGATTTGGGGGAGGAGGACTATGACCTGAGATGCAAGGAGTGAGGACACCATCTCCAATAACCTTGGAGGTACCGAGAAGGGCCAGTATGAGTAAAATTGTCTTAGTTGCATTACTTTTTTCTAAATTTTCTTTTATCTTTAAAGAACTTTTGAGCTCTCTACTGGGTATAGAGGGGTCTTCCAAGCAACGTTCCACATGTTTCCACATGAAAATAAATTGAATACTATAAGTGTTTATCGTTTCTTATTGTATTAGGAGGCTTAAAATGGAAATATTGTGAATGGATCAAAATTTTGCTTGATGTGTTTATAAAATGCTTGTAGGAATTGATACAAAATGAGTAATCAAGGAAAAAAATGGATCAAGAAGCTCCATGTACTTTTAACCGGTGAAATAACAAACCCCCCAAATCAAGGGCTAGTGCTGCCTTACAATATGAGTTGTACGTACCTTAGAAATGCATTGTTTACATGTTGGTAATACAAGTGTTTTCTCATTTGTTGTATGTTTTGATGTTTCAAACATTGTTATGTAGTTATGCTTGCTCATATGGCCCAGAGGAAAAGAGAGGAAAACATACAAAGAAACAAAGGACATCCTTTGTGAAGAAGAGGGGTTTTCAGTGCCACTTCATTGTAAAGGTTATGGTTTAAAACCTCGATGTAGCAATTTTGACATATAATGTGTATGACCATGAAGATGGGGATGGATAGCCTTGTCATGGCCAACATGATACTTTGGGTGAGGCTAGGTCCATGCATAAGCTAAGGCTTTCAAGAAACATGGTCTCTTATGTAGAAAATTGTTATTTTTTGGAAGTGCCAATTGATTCAGTTTGTAAAATGCATATAAAAAAACATGTTGATATGGATGCAACAACTCGGGAAAGAGATTTTTTCTTGAGCAGGAAAGATGTTGTGAACATCTACAATCGTTTGATGAAGGGAAAATACCAATTACACAAAAAAGATGAAATTAGTGTGAACCTTTGGTATAAAAAACACCCAAGATGATTTTTTCTTTTACCAAAAGCCCAATGGTGGAGATGTCCCTTTCATAGCTAGAATTCAAACACCATGGATGTTGAAGACCATGGTTAAGCTAACTCACAATAGCTTAATAGCCATGGATTCAACATTTAATACAAATAAACATGGGGTAATTATGTTTCCAATGATTGATTTAGTATGATCATTTGATTTGTAGTGATTAAAGATTATTGATGACTTAAACTTGACTACATATGTTCTTTTGAATATGATAGTATAAATTGTACACATTAGTAGCTTTTGATGCACAACAAAGCGGGGTGCCAGTTGCATGGGTGGTGGCATCACGAAATACGTCAAATGATATTGCACTATGGTTGGAGCACCTCATGCATAGGTGTTACCAATTTCGTCCTGATTGAAAAGTTAATGCCTTCATGGTTGATGATGCATTGGTCGAAATCGTTGCATTAAGGTAACTTCAATCTTGTTATTGTACATTTTAACTTGTATTTTTTCTATAAACATCACACTAAAGATGAATTGAATTTGACAGGAGGATCACAAGGTGTGAAGTGATCTTATGTATTTGGCATGTACGACGAACATGGCAACATGAGAGAATAGACGCTCCAGTAATCTTCACATGGAGGTTTCCTAATTTGATTCTGCTTACAATAAATGGAATACCTTCTAGAGCTATGAATGCTTTCCATTCTCTATATTTTTAGTACGATAAAGAACAGTCAGAAGTTGTTCTCGTAATGAAACTGCTTCTTCTTGAGGTGTGCATTGAGTAGGATTTAAGTGTTGTAGATTGAAAGAGTTTTCTAGAACTCCAACAAGCATTGGTATCATGTCAAGCAAAACAAATTGTGGAGTTGGAAGCTTCTATAGATATACTAGAACTACTCCCTGCAGAAAAATGCTACTTTTGAGAATCCAAATGATAATTTCAAGGTGTAACGTACCCATCATCTTATGTGTAAAATTCATTGTCACACAGTCCTAGAACTATAACCTGGTCACATCATCAACAATAAAAAAAAATTCAATCATGCTACAGTTTGTCACACAAACTGATACACTAACATCATTGCAGATGACACTCCAAAAAAAGACAGCTTAGTAAATTGATGCATGGAATACCAACAATCTTGACAAATCGTTTTTCATCTCCATGTCAACTTATTACTCAAATTTCTGATGAAATCCTGGTTCCTTGGTTAAAGGGACTCCAAGATCTGCCAAGCAAGCATGTATTCTTGGCACTTGCATCACTTTCATGAAGATACAAATACCAATCCAAGCAGTTGTCCTGCATATTTTCCAGAGCCTCAGCAAGTGGATAGTTAGATGCATAGTCCCCACCTCCAAAAGCCATGCCATAAGAATGCAAAACATTATGCTCAACACTCTGAATTGGTTGCAATATAGTAGTACTGACTATGGTCATACTTGGACAGCACTTGCAACATATTTTCTGGGAAGAAAACCGTATCATCATCACCCATGACAAACCAATGGACATCTGAGAGATTAAGCCTAAATGACTCTAAAACAATCCTTGAGATCCTAATTGATGAACTCAATCCCTTCTAAAAATTATAAGACCTTCAATTCGGGAAGAGAAGCCAACTGGGGTTCAGCGCTTGGTCTAATCACACAAATCTCCTCATAACATCAAGTTTTCCACCATATATCAACATACTATTTTCTCTGGTTTTAGACAATTTTGTGTATAAATACACATGTTCATCCACATGTCTATGGATTTTTCTTATGATAATATGTTTATTTTGTTTGTTGGAAAATACATAGAAGTCGCTATATCACTCTGGTTTGAGTAGTTTTAGTCCGGAGATGTATTGAGAAATGAGAAGACGCCAAGAAAAATGAAGCAAATGAAAGTGAGAGTTACATCAAACCAGCCTTCTAGATTTTGGTTTTCTTTGTCTCACTCTTCTCTTCTATCCCAGCATACACAAAAACTAAGATTAGTTGCATCAGATAGTCACCTAATTTAAGCTATTGTTTAAATCTTACATAAGACACCGATCTGTAGATATCAAAACTATTACTGATTAGTTAGCAGTATTGATTTTTGTGGTGACCACCCTGAGTTTCAATCTTGCATTTTTAATATGGTGCACATTGACCAGACTTCTACTTAATCAAAACTTGGCACGTGAAAATATGTTAGCAGCTATATCCTCTGAATTACAGAAATCAAATGCCAGTTCTTTTTTAGCAACCCTCTTCCTTACAAAAATGATACCCAATATCTATGTGTTTGGTTCTAGCAATGAACTTTGATATGTGGAAAAAAAAAACTATGATTCTTATAATGCAGAATTGTTGGATTACTTAATATCTCCAATATTTGCAAGAACTCTGTGTATTTAAAATTACCTACACAGCATTCCAAATAACATCTCTGTTGTTCCATACCTCCTGTATTAGCATGACTAAGAGAACTCTATTTTTAAATGATCATTCAAACCACTTAAACCACTGATAAATCTGATTATACAAATCCTCTGTTGAACACTCTCATTCCACTTGACAATAAAACAAATTCTTCCTCTGTTTGTTAGGGCGTCAAATCCAGTGTTACCCCTCATTTGCATTTTAGAATGTAAGACCATAATGCCAAATACCCAGATTTAACCTTAAAAGTATGTATTCAATTTTATATTTATATGATATGCCATCCCAAACATGAAGTCTAACAATAAACTTGGTGAGCAGATTTATGAGTTGAGCAAGATCACCTCTATCACATGAAAACATTCAACCATGAACAAAACATCAGCATTTATACAAAGTTCAGAGTACGAATTTAGCTATATCCAGATCTCATAATTATACCATCTAGCACATTGATTGGATCGGTTTGATATCAAAGCCAATGTGGATCAATACTATTCTAAACCATTTGCAAGAAAGGTGCATGTACCATCATTGTAATATCCCCTTACCTCTGTAGATTTACACAGCGAATACCTTTAAACCTTAATCAAAGAATGATGTTTCCATCTTCAGGAAAAGTCATTGGGCTTCTTTGTATGTCGATTAGTTATTAAAGAATAATCAAAACAAAGATACCTCACTACGTTGCCAGGAAATGAGACTTAAAACCATAGTTTTACAGTGAGAACAATAATGACGTTTTGGAATCAATGCTACAAATCGTGTATCAGAAGGAAACGTTTGGAGGATTCTATCAGCATTAAGGTTTAAGTTCATTATGAGGAACACACCCAGAATTGCTAAATAACCACTAAAACAAACTTCAAAGTTCAAACCCTGCCAAACGGACAAGTGTTTAGAACCTTTTAAGCAGAGACGTTAACACATTATGATGGTACTAAATGTACAAAAATGGTTGCTCTTTCCCAGCAATTGCGATAACCACAAATGGAGCAGGCGTATTTAGATTGACTCTAAGTATACAGTACTTTCGTTTGAAAACAGGAATGGGAATGAGAACGGGGATGCTTGAACTGATCTGAGTATTTATCCATCACTGATACAATTGTTTTTACTGGATTCTTATTCAAAACCATGATACATAATTAATTCCACCATTATTAGCTAAACCCCGTGCCAGGTATAACGATAAAATGCAGAAATGCTCCAAAGCTAAGGATGGAATAAAAGGCTACATTATCTACAAGCATCATATATTACTGGTAGCATTTACATTCCGGGACAGGGAAAATCGAAACATAACAAGAAGAAATGAACTCAAAACAGAGGAAGCGAACTTTAAATTAGAGAAGTTGTATTGCTTGCTTGTAGATATGAACATCAAATCAAAGTTCTTTCTGCCAGACTTGTAGACATTGATACCATAGTCACAGTTACTTTCGATCTGCCAAATGCTAAAGCCTCAGTTAAAATCATATGTTCACAGCCCATGTTATGAAGGACCAAAAACAAAGATGTGATCCACACAATGGTATCCAGCTAAGGTGTTGGCTCGATGGAGTGTGATCTACATCCAAGGGCTTCTCCCACATATAGAGCCATACATCGTTGGTCTGAGTACCGAAAGAATACGGTGAGTTTCGTATTTCAGGTTCTCGAGTTTCAATATTCAGATCCACCGTTTCGTAGCTCAATTGTCTGGGCAAGAGGGGAGCTCAGATGCGGGAGTGGGGCGTTTGAACCTAGGAGTAGGCTAACTCGGGAGCAATCTTCCCTCCCGAGTAGCTTTACAGCAGTGCTTTTCCGACGACCCCCGACGTGTGCACTATCCCCCATATCCTCTGCCCCGTAGAGTACACTGCCAGCCGCATCCCTTCATGGTATGCGAGTGAAGGGGATCATTCATCGCTGATGCGGAGTTAACCACTGCCGAGTTAACTGTTGTATCTTGCACCTACCGATTCTCGATGCATTGGTCCAGGGAATTAATGCAGGGAGTTAATTCACCACCAAACATTAACTCCCTGCGTTAATTCACCACCAAACACACCAATACCCTCCGACCCTGTGTCTTCCAACGTAGCATACACACCAATACCCTTCATTCGACCAGAGCTTGGAGCTAGCACACGGTAAGCCACACCAGTGCTTCGTTCACCCTTCATTTGACCAGAGCGTGGAGCGAGCTTCACGGTAAGCCATCTATACTTGATAATTTCTTAGTAGGACATTTGAATTCAAGCATAATGCTGAGATTTGGGGAAGATTGCTACTCGGGAGGGAATATTGCTCCCGAGTTAGCCTACTCCCCAGTAAATATTGCTTCTGGGAATGACAACACATGCCCATGCTCCTCTGCATTAGGTGTTATATCCTCCTCTACATTTTCATCTTGCTTCACCTTTGAAAACTGCATCAATGGCAAGTGACAGACTGAGTGCTTTGCCAGACAACTTACTCTCCTCTAACGTTCTTTCAAAACTCTCTTTAACAGATGCAACGCGCTGTTCTGTGTTATCTAGTAGATGGCGATACCTCTGCACTTTATTAACCCATCTCAAATTTACCAGCGAATGTTTCGTTGAAGGAGAAACAACAAAACGGGCAATTAATAGTGTCTTGTTCTTTCGTTCTGCTCAGCTTGAAAGTTTTGAACTTTCAGTTTCCATGGGTGATATTGACAGAGAGAACATTGGTAAATGTTTTTAGAAATGGGTTCAATGCGCATCTTCGAAAAGAGTGAAACAAATTGCTCTCAGCAATATTTTGACTGGCAGTTTCTTGGATGTTCCAACTTCTCTATTTTCTTGCGAATGCCTAACATTATTGAAGCTCGAGTGGTTTTTCTTTATACGACTACCCCCTTACTTCAGCGGTTTCAGACACCTTGTGACCTGTTCCTTATCATTCATCTACACAAATGATGATATGCTTGACCGTTTTGTATCAAAATGCCCTTTTCTTGAAAATTTGACTGTTCAATACTGTACAGGGCTAAGAAATGTGAAAAATTTTGTAGTAACCTTTATTTTTCTCTCGGTAGTTTTGCAGTAATGTTGATTGTCGCCTAGAAAATGCTATTCCTAGTGGCATCTGAATCTTTCAACAATGCTTGTTTGTTTTGTTTCATATCTTCAATCCGATAAAGTTTTACAACCCTTAAATTAAATTCAACTTCAACCGATTCACATTTGGGTTTCACTCACTGTACAAAGGCGAGTTCATGTAAGCTTATCGCGGCCTTTAATTGTTATTTTTGTCACGTGTTTTTCAGTTATGATTTCACACTAGGTTGGTCTTTGTTATGCGTGTAAAACTAATATTAAACAACAAAGATCAATGTTAGATCTTGTATAAATTGTCATTTTTGTTAGTTGCATTGTCGAGACAGATGAAGATTACATAATTCAAGTTACAATCTTAAGATAGCAGTAACATATGGATGCAATTTAGTGTAGTAATTCGTTAGCATACTTCAATTTAAAAATCTCTCTGTGATTGATACGACCTTAAGAAATGTAATTGCACTCTTGAAGTATAATTTTCTTGAATGTTAATAAAATCATTCTCGATTCCTAGCACCAAAAAGTTATGCCAAATTATAGATCATAGTTTAGTTAGATTTTTGGTAATATCAGAACATAAACTCAAAGTTTCCATGGTTCTCTGGCTACTCTATATATCGTCATTTTTTTTGTCCTTTATTCATCCCTTCGAGTTCAGTACTTTTAAACTGAAAGGGGAAAATATTAATTAGATGATCTTGCATCTCTTGTTCCAACTTTGAAATTGTAACTCGAGGGATCCATTTTTGCTCAATCTAATCTGCAAATTAGCTATGGAGTAGGTGGATTTTCTGTTATGTTGTGTGTTGATCCCAGCCATTACTTATCATATAGTAAACAACAATTTTCTGAATGTTCTCAAAACCATCGAACACCTCACTACTTCGACAACGGCTCCTATTTTTCATGTTAGTTATAATTTTTCTTTGCTTAGAGACAACGGCTCTATTTTTTTTCATGTTAGCTATAATTTTTCTTTGCTTAGATCAGTAATTAAGCATATTAGATATAAATTTGTATATTTCTTCTTAATCTGTTAACCAATTTCAGGGAAGAATGAATTTTTAACGCATTCATTAAGGTTGCGAACTACTCTATCCATCTGAACAACACCATGGTCCTAATTGAACATGTTTTCTCTTTTATTTTCACTGTATGAGAACGGTATGTCACTGGTTCAGAAATATTTTCAGAACCAAGGATTGAAAAAACAACATGTATGGCGCTTGCTTGTTATTCATTATCATTACAGTTATTATATCTATAACAAAATATCAGAAACGTGTTCCAATTCAATTCAATCCAGTATCAGAAACGTCGCATAACCTGGCGCGAGACGTTTTTCAGCTTCTATAATTAGTAATTACCATCTATCTGTTATATGACTTGTGTTTAAATTGAGGTTTCTGTATCCAAACGGCAGTATTGTTTATACTGTTACCTTCCACCAGCGTTTTTGGTGGTGCTGGTGGAAAGTTGAAGATTAAACCATGCATGTAAAAGTATTGTTTATACTGTTACCTTCCACCAGTGTTTTTGGTGGTGCTGGTGGAAAGTTGAAGATTAAACCATGCATGTAAAAGTATAATCACATAAGTATTGATGTGTGTAATGCCACTTAAGATGTGTGTAACCTCATAAGTGTATCTCGTCATGGAATTGAAAAACCTGATCATATAACAGATATAGAAAAACAGATCCATGCACTAACAAATTCATTACTTTTAAACAAGTTCACTGTCTTTGTCCCTGTATCCAGAAATATTTCATCTTAATTTACAGTTGTCGGATATCTTAGTTAAATTATTCTCAAAGATATTTGACGAACCCGATGTAATTTTGGTTCCCACAGGCCGATATGCTTTCAAACTGTATGGAATAATGTTGTCCTTTGTATTCATAGTATACTCTAATACACTCTGTCAGGTGCGCTCCGAGTATCATTTTCCAGTTCACATTAAAAACTGATCACAGCTTTGTTGCGGATGCAATGTCATCTTCAAATAATTTCATTAATGCCCCCTTTCCCTCTATATACATCTGACGGACATTTCTATGGCTTTACTCCACTCTAAGTCGATCATGTGTGAGATTCTCTCCTCTGATGAATCTGCGCTTCCCGAGCGTTCGATTTGCTTGTCTGAATGTCGTTTGCCACTGTAACGACCCTGTATAAGCTGTTGCATGGAACGTTTACCTACAGTGACGACCCCCGTTAGACTCCATTAACGGTTCATTCTTCTTCATCATTTTCAGTATTCACAAAGTATACAAATTGAGAACAGTTTCGATTTAATCTGAGCCCTTTTTCAATCAAATTGTCAGATTAGACATAAGTATATTCAAATGCATTCTCTCTACGGAAAGAAATAACGAATCTCTCAAGAGTCTGGCCAAATCTTAACACCCGCTAGAAAACCTTCAACATCATTTATCGACTCTTAATCTTGAAAACTAATTCACACTGTAAGTTCGAAAGCAAGCATTCATCACTCTTGACATAACCATTGTATTTTATTTAGGCTGGAAAAAAATTCAAGAATAACATTAAAAAACAATGATAAGGCTCAAATGACTAATTTATGAGATGATGTGGTGATTGTTTTTAACTCTGAATCTTGGTATTAACATGGAAATCATTATAAGGTGTATAGGAGACATCACAAACTATGTTGCATGTATAAATGTCTTTATTAGCGCACATAAGCTTAGATCTAATTTATAGAATAGATAGGCATATGGAATAGTTGCTTCTTATTTAAAAGTGTTTTTATAGTCATTCTAACATAGTTGTTGTTTACATATTCATTTATAGGGAATTGAGAAAATGACGGAAAATAGACATGAATGGGATGTAGTTATCAAAGGCACGAAACAAGTATTTTATTGTTTGGTTAGTGATTGTGTCAATATGACCAGATCAAAACTATCTAGCCTTAATCACCATCGTGCGATCAAACACAATCTCTTTCCAATTCCCCCACACCCAAGCGGTCGAGTAAGACATGAAAATGTTAAACGTGCAACGAAATCACCAAGTAAGGTTAAAAGACAGAATGAAAAAATTCAATATGATGTAGATGCAAGGTTGTGTCATGCACGAAAGCAGGGATATAAAAGATTTGTCAATGAAGAAATTATTTCCGCTATAAGTATTTATTGACATTTGTAATTGTGTGTTTTTTTAATAATATAAATTAATTATTATTGACTAAATTCATTGAAACTCATTTTCGCAGTCACTTGCTACGTTTGCTCAGCGCAATGATGATTTAAAGAAAAAAATTCATGAAAAAATGAATTGTTGGGATCAAAGTTTACTTAGTAGACGTATGGACACAGTTAAACGCATAGATATTGCTTTACAACAAAAAGAAAGAACGAGGCCTTCTAATGATGTAGGGGAAGAAGAGTTGGATGAGCATACCCATATATTAAACTCTGGGGAAACTAGTAATAACAATGAGTACACAGTTGAATCAATTTTTTTGCATGCATTGTTTTCAAGACATTTGAACTTTAAATAGTATTTATTTTTATTATCAATTGTATATTGATTCTCCATTGTTATTGATATGCCTAACCTGATCAACGAAAATCCCCGGAGAGATCACTGCATAGTTTTGTTGTTGAATATAGTTCAACTAACTTGGATATCCAACGAGTATCAAGTTGTCAACCATTATGATGCTCACCTAGATTTCAAGGGATTTTCAGGAAAGTAAGTTTTGTTTCAATACAACTTATTTCATAAAAACACTAAAATCAATATTCTATTTTTTTTTTATTTTCTTTTGTGATTTGTGATTGATTATATAGATTTTTTTTTTTTTAATCTATACATTAATGTGCATTTATGGTGCAGGTGTATTTTACGGAACCATTACAATCATTACAAACCCCAAAAGATGGTTAAAATATTGAAAAGAATGTAAACGAAACAAACCAAATGTTACAACCATCTTTACATTCAATGTGGCAATGCAAAGTAAGTTTTCATGTATTATACTTTTATATAATCATTAACAAAATTTTACATTTAATTATGTTTGAGTTGCATACTTGTATCTTCTTTTAATGTTATGTTTAGAGTAAAACATATACATCTCCAAAATCCCCTTTGCACACAAATGATGGTGGGAATGCAACACCTTTTTTCAAAATCCAGTGCAACATTCACCTCCACTTGAAGAAAAAATAGGAGTGGTAAGTTCTATACCCTATACTCATGTTTTTATTATAGCAATATCAATTTGGATATTTATTAATAGTGTTGTAACTTTTACAGGAGACAAAAAAGGAGAATGATTATGCTATGGTTAAGAGGACAAGAATCACACCAAAGGACTTAAAAGCACGTGGATTCAAGTCTAGCAAACAATACATAGAGCATATATGTTCAACTAGTATTGCTCTCACAAAACCCACTAGGTTGGCTACTTTGAAGTCTAAACAATGCACCAAGTTTAAGAAACTTGGGCTACAAATTTAGAGATTTGATAAGTCTTTTTGTATAAATAGGTGCTACTTACAAAGACATGAACATATTTAAGCCTACAATAAATGGATTTTTATGTATTTTCAATAAATGAACTTTCTAGTACTTTGTTTTATGTTTTTAATCTCAATTTTTTTTTGTGCTTTATTTTGGCACTTAAAGCACAAAAAAAAATCAGTTTTATAGAAGTTGCTTTTATTTAAATATACAAAGTTTTGTAGTCTAGCCTCTTCAATATAGAGATGAGTTTCATTTTTTACACATTTTATTTTCCCTACTTTGTATAATCTAATTTCTATAAGAAATTGATATATCTTTGTTACTAATTGTGCAATATTATAATATAAAGAATTTATATTCTAAATATACAAGTTTAAACATTAATGTTTCAAGATTATGGAAAACTCAATGAATAGAAACAGTGTTTTATTTGTGCATGTAATCCAATTTTAATTAATTTTTTTTATAAAACATAATATAATAAAACAAATATTTCACAATGGAAAAAAAGTTAGAAGATTATCTAAAGATTAAAACATTTTGTTTTTGTATGGATTGCTACAACACATAAAATTTAACATTTCTTTCAAACATATAAAGAGAATATCAACAAAATTTTAGAAAATTATAAAGGACCACAACAAAACCATGGTAAAGAAATAATGACTGCATTGAAACCATAAACTTAACTTATAAATCAATTCCAATTATCCCAAAGGCATAAGGCTTATCAAAACCTCTAATATTATGATAAAAAAGTAGTGAAGGATAATAGATTTTATATTTCAAAAGATATTAATAAATATTTATAAATAATAAAAATATAATAAACACTCAAGGAAAGGGATAAGGCTTATCTTTTATTCAAAGTAAGCAAAGGCAAAATGGAATTTGATAAATTTATTCAAAGTAAGTAAAGGCAAAATGGAATTTGATAAATTTTAAATAAATGAATCATGACTATGGAATTTGATAAATTTTAAATAAATGAATCATGACTACTGTGAATTTTTAAAACTATGACAAATTTAAATTCCAACCTCTAAAATTATGATAAAAATGTAGTGAAGATTAATAGTTTTTGTATTTAAAAAGATATTAATAAATATTTATAAATAATAATAATATAATCAAATAAACAAGCAAAGGGATAAGGATTATCTTTTATTGAAAGCAAGGAAAGACAAATTAATGGGATTTGATAAATTTTAAACAAGAGCTGCATGGCAGCGTAGTCCCTGCGAGGTAAGATAGTGTATCCTCTGTCTCCATACACATGCAGTACATATATCTAATGCAATACATATATCTATTGGATAGCGCAAAAGATGCAAAGTGTAACAGAATGTGTGTCACTGTCGGTGATAGTGACATGCTTTACACCATGGTTGTTTGGCCACATCACAACTAGCGTGGTAAAATGGTCGGCAAAGTCTATGAGAAAAGAGCAAGTTCTTCACCAATCATAATTTTAAAAAATGGTTTAATTTAAAAAAAAAAATAAACAAAAAAATTCAATATAACAATGTTATACTTTGGAAAATTGTTTAAATTTATGCTTAGTGAATGGAATTAATATCAAATCAGTAGCAAACTCATTGCTATAGTCCCGCTTTAACAAGGACTAATAATAATATACAAAATGCATAACAATTGCATTCTTTTAGGAGTGTTTGTCTAAACATTTTTATAAAATAGTTTATTTTTAACTAAAGTTGAAATTAATATACTCTATCAAATTATATATAATTTTTTATATATAAACAATTTTTTGGTTTAATTATATTCTAATCACAATTATAATAATAACTGATTTATATATTTTTAGTAAACACAACTATATTAATAACTAACTTAATAATTAGAATATCATTAACGTAACAAACAAAATCATATTAATAAGTAACTTAATATTTTTAGAATATTATTAATATAATGATTAACGATAATCTTTGTATATAAATAATTAAAAAATTTCATTTTAAAAATCTAAACAAGGTTAGAACAATGTTTCTTTCCGATTCAAAATTAAAATATTTATTAATTTTATGAAATGAAAATTTACATATTCTTACCTCCATTGGATTGATAAAATTTGCTTAGAAATTGCCATTTTACTAAAATATTTCCTCCCCATTTTCATTTAATATTTATGCCTTAAAACCATTTATACGATTGCGTTGGTACGTGCAAATGGTTATACTGCAACCCTATTAAAAAAACCATAATACTAAAAATAAATGAAGCATCCATCTCAACAATTCTTTACACTGCATAAATAACATAAAAAACAGTGAATAATAAAATAATTTTAAATTACAAAAGCATACGTCCAAGCTAAAACAAAATAATAATAAAGCATAAGTCCCAAGTCTACACACAGCTCGAGCCCATAACTCAGATTCGTATCAGCTCAAGCCATGTGATTTTGGAAACGTGGACAGGATTGATTAGTTCAAATCGTATGGAAAAGTACAGGAGTTAAGGGTGGTAGTTGAAAAAAGTGTTTTAAACATTATTTAAAGCATGGGAAGAAGTGAAGTTGACAATAACACTTCAAACCTGTGAACCAATAAAATTGTAACAAATATATATATATATATATATATATATATA
>SNQJ01S0009018.1:253410-264293 GCA_010110895.2 Picea sitchensis
TTTTTAAAGTCAACCCTAAACTAATATCAAGTCAATGATGAATTCATTGCTATAGTCCCTAACTTGAATATTAAATACTTCCACTAATCCCAAAATACATAAATCCTTTAACTAAAAAACACTTTTCATCATATTCCTATGCAAAGTCCCCACAAACTAACCATCCTTCCTTAGTATTCAATCTCATTCACATATTAATTTTCTCTTTTATCATATATATAATTTTTTTTTTTTACACTTACATTTAAAATTAAAAATTAAAAACAAAATGAATAACAAAAATTATTAATCAAATATTAATTCTTCACACTTTATTAATATTAAAATCTTTAAATTACAATATATCCAATAATAAAATAAAAATCCTCTCCACTTTATTAATATTAAAACCTTTAAAATAAAATAATGCTTTACAATTGATTTTTATTTTTTCCCTTGAAAAAATACACATACAACGACCGCAACAGCCTTGACAACTCACAACTCGAAAACAAGTACTCTAGGTTCGAGATAAACCCATTTCAAAGAATCCAAGGAAACTTATTTTTACATTGAATTAACTTCACCGTTATTACTTTACTGTAGATCCTTCAACCGATTCCACCCCTTTAAAAAAAATTATGGATGAGTGGCACACGCCATAATCATAGACGCAAAGTACCCGACTGCTTCCCATTCATAGCTTTCACATGGCTCCGTTTGGAGGATTCGCTGTTCTCCTTCACGGAGCAGAGCAGAGCCCCGGAATAACAAATATTTAGAAATAAAAGAAATCAACTTACCATTCAAAAGAATTAAATGGATTTTTTTTTAGCATAAACCTTTCAAGTAAAGCATGAACACATAACAAATGATAGAATTAAAGACATTCTTCATTCATTTTCAGTAAAGGTGGATCCAAAAACTGAAGATATGAATTCTTTTTTTTGTTTGCTAGTTTATCAGTGATCTGTTTGATTAGCATTCTTCATTCATTTTCAGTAAAGGCAGATCTAAAAGCTGAAGATATGATTTTTTTTTTTTTTGTTTGCTAGTTTATCAGTGACCTGTTTGACTAGTTTGTGGCTGTGAAACCTTAACTGGGCATTTAAGCAGTCAACCACACCAACTCTTAACATGGCTGGATTTTTTGTCCTCACAGCAGGTTTCTAACCAATGACTTTAACATCACAGTGTCTTAACAGCACACTCCGTCACCTACTGTCCTAAGGACAAGATATGAATTCTAAAATGACTTCAAATCATAAAATTATCAAATACTCATTCTTCTATACAGAAATTTTAATTTAGTTTATATAATTTTCGACCTCTCCTCGACACCGCTGTTTGGCCTATTTCTAAAGGGATTTCATCTCCAAAGCTCTCACAGAACAGAATTTCTCCGACCTGCAGTAAATATTCATAGCTTTCCGCCGTTTTGCTTCTTTATTTCCCTCTTTATGAGTACATGTGCCTGAATCTTTGAATTATTTTTTAAAAGCACAAATTTGGAAGAAATCTGCTTCAGAATCTACATAAACCCTTAAATTTATTACTGTACAGTGGCCATAATTCGCCAGCATCTGTAAATTAGCATTAAATAGCCATGATTTAAGCGATGTACTCGAGAAAAACAAAACTATAAGCTATGAGGAATGGTTTTGGATAAACATTTTATTTTTGGGTTTTTTTTGTGAGGAATTTTGTGATATAAATTTGGATAAAATTGTTATTTTTAAATTGTATTTCTGAATGTATAAATGGATTTAGCATGTTGAAAAACTCTTGGAGCACTAGGATTATACAAATTTAATCAGTCAAATCTGCAGATCCAACCATTCATCACCGGATTTCTGGATTTGGGACAAAATCAAAAGAAAAAAATCGCTGAAATACTCCTGGAGCACTAGGATTATACAAACTTAGCCACTCAAATTTGCAGATCCAACCATTCATCACCGGATTTCCGGATTTGGGACAAAATCAAAAGAAAAAAGTTACTGAAAAACTCCTAGGGCACTAGGATTATACAAACTTAGCCACTCAAATCTGCAGATCCAACCATTCATCACCAAATTTCCGGATTTCAAACAAAATCAAAAGAAAAAAATTACAAGAAAACAACCAAAAGTTATAACTTTTAGATTAAATCTTCACAATTTTTATTTTATTTATTTATTATTATTATTATTATTAACTCTTTACCTTTTTGCGCAACTGTCTTGGCCAAATTAAAACTAGAAACCGACAGATTCTTAAGCTTATTCAAAACGCAGTGTTATATATAACTAATCACCATTTTTACTGTTTTCGGAAATACAAAACAATCAAATACACCTCCACACTAATAAACAACAAACTATTGTAAATAAATCTCCATGGGCGTACAAGGAGACCGATCTCTATCTCTTCTTCATTATACATAAATTTACGACTTCAAATCTCACGTTTGAACCCAAAAAAGTCAAAAATAAAAAATTAGATGGAGAAGGTGATACTGGTGGATTTGTGGGAACTGGTAACTTCACAGAATTTGAAAGCATTGCAGTAACTTCTGACATTGGTGGGCGACGCAATGAATCAGCCTGTGTACACAAAAGGCCAACATGAATGCATCTCAAGGCTTGCTCCTTATCGCATGTTTCAATTATTGTTGGATCAATAGTCTGCACGCTTTTTCCTTGTTTGTATGAATTCCATACCTGCATTTTCATAAAATATATACATGACAAGAGATCCATAAGAATGGCCTTAATTTAGTTTCTTGGTAAATTAGTACAGAATCAACAGATGAGGAATTCATATCAAAATAGATCAGTGAAACCCCTAATTGTATACTTGGCTAAACGGTTTACAGATGAACTAAATAACATGTTCTAGAACGAAGACATCCTCAGTGGGAAATACAACGAGAACAGTCTAGAGTATCTCACCCATCCTACAAGCATCCCCTTTTCAGATATTGCCTTTTTTCCAGTGAGAAGTTCCAGGAGAACAACGCCAAAGCTATAGACATCGACAGTTACAGATAAATGCCCCTCCATAGCATACTCTGGTGCCATATACCCGCTGCATATTGAAATTCCAACGGAAAAGATATTGTGAGGGAACTTTTAGGAGTTGAGCAATGATAAAGTGAAATTTAATCCCTAATTGGTAATAGCTTCTCACACACGAGAGTGTCAAGAAATCATACAAAGTTCCAACTAGTGTTGTGCTGACNAAGATATTGTGAGGGAACTTTTAGGAGTTGAGCAATGATAAAGTGAAATTTAATCCCTAATTGGTAATAGCTTCTCACACACGAGAGTGTCAAGAAATCATACAAAGTTCCAACTAGTGTTGTGCTGACATGAGTCTTATCTTGAGGGAAAAGTTTTGCAGTGCCGAAATCTACTATCTTAGGATTCAGTTTCTCGTCCAACAAAATATTACTTGCTTTAATATCTCGATGAACAATCCGCAGTCGAGAATCCTCATGAAGATAGAGAATCCCACGAGCCATTCCCAGGATGATGTTGAAACGCTTCTGCCATTGAAGGTCTTTGCTTTTGTCTGGATCTGTATCGGTGCATTCAACACACCAATTCAACACTGAACTAACTAGATTGATACATCAGTGCTTTTTATCTGCATATAACACAATCAAGTGGAAGTGACTAACCAAATAGGAATTTATCAAGGCTCGTATTCGGAAAGTACTCATAAATAAGCAAACTTTCTGATTCCTCTGCGCAATAACCGAGTAGTTTTACAAGATTTCGATGCTGAACTTGGGCTAGAAGCTCAACTTCATTCAGAAATTGCTTTGGTCCTTGCTTAGATGTAACAGACAGCTTCTTCACAGCTAGTTTTTTTCCATCTTGAGTTGTTCCCTGAGAGATTCAGACAAATGAAACAGTTTGAAAATTTTGTGAAGTAAATTTTAATTATTTTGAAACGGGGAAAGGGATTGTGTTACTTAGAGGAGCCATACGCTCAAAAGTGTTGTGCAAACAAGCCAGAGGGCATTGTAACTGGGATGAACGCCATTGTTTGGGCTTGTCAGCTAATTTAGAGTAATGGGGTTTGGTAATTTCACTGTAGGGATAACTACTGGTTTGAATTTCCAGTCAGTGAGTGACTTGTCTCTCATGCTATTCTTGTGAGTATTTTGAGGAGCGAATGAGTAGATTGACTGTGATTGTTGTGCAGTGGGCTGTTTATTCTTGTCGATTCTCTGATCTGGTAACAATTATGTGTAAAAGTTTGCTCTTATCCCTCTGTTATAATTCTGTTTAGCACAATCTATTTCCCTATTAGTTACCAGACTAACTCCTTTTCAGATGTTCGGAAGCATTTTTTACCTTCGTGTCGGCCCACTTTCTGTTGGTTCGGAGTTCTAAGTGTCTTGTTCTGCATTTTTCTTTGAGCCACCACTGCATTTTCATTCGCATTACCACCGCCATCGCTACCCAGCTTCTGCTCTGTCTGTTGCTTCGGATCCTTGGGCTTCTTCTGCGTTTCACTCTGAACCATTGCTGCATGTTCTTTCTTATCACCACCGATCTCTGCTCTTCACGTTGCTTCTGAGACTTGGCTTCGTTCTGCTGTTTGTTCTCATCCAACGCCCGCAACTCCACATGCTTCCCGGATTTCTGCAGCTTCTTCAACAAGACATCGACAGAAGTCACAGTTCCTGTAAAAGTCACCTTTTGCTCAGCGGCATCGATAGTGACGTTGTGCACACCTGCAACAACAAGCCATATGGTTCCAAAATATCTATAACCAGCCTCGAACACGCGACCTGCACTTACAACAAAAACAGAACCTATTATCTGCAAACAGGACGGATCCCGATAGTTCTTACCATCAATGATCTGGAGAACTTTCTCAACCTTTTCCGTGCATCCCTCGCAGGAGCAGTAAATCTTTAGAATCCAAGTCTGCACACAGCCATTAAGTCCCAAATAAATACATATGAAACCCAGATCCACGATCATGAATTGTATTCAGTACAGAATGTAGAGAAATTTTTTCAAAACACCTGGATTATAAGAGGCTCTGAGTGATTCCAAATTTGATTGGAAATCCTATGTCGTGGGTGGGAGGCAAAATTCCCCATGCTATGGGCCACCCTGAGGCTAGCCAGGGAGATTTGGAGAATCAATCAGTCTTGTGAGGTATTCACAAAAGCCAGGGGGAATGCACAACCTTTGTGAGTCAAACCAAAAGTCAGGACGAACAAGATGTTATGTAAGTCTAATGCAAAAGTCAGGGGGAACGTACAACTTCTATGAGCATAGACAGTCTAATCCAAAAGTCAGGGGGAACGTACAACCTCTGTGAGCATAGATAGACTAGTGCAAAAGTCAAGGGGAACATACAACCTCTGTGAGCCTAGTCAAGCCTTGTGAGCCATGAGAAAAAGTCAAGGCATCTAGCAAAAGTTATATTGAACGTAAAATTCCTATGAGGTAGAAACAAACGATCTTCCTGATATTGCAAATGATGTAATATATTGATCTAGTGTGTTGGCACGTGTAACACCTTTCACCATGAAGAAATTTGAATTGCTTTGTAAAGAGTCAAGTTGTAAAAACTCAAAGTTGCATGTCTAGGTCAAAGTCAAAGTTGTCAAGTTTGTTGCATATTGCATGTTGCATATTGGATGTTGCATGTTGCATGCATGCATGTCATGTGCATGCTAAGGAGCTCACATGCATATCATGTCAAGGGCGAGTTCCTAACTGAAGTGGTAAAGTTCAGTTCTAATTCTGGATGCTGAGTTAAAGTTCAGTTCTAATTTTGGACGCTGAGTTAATGTTCAGTTCTAAATTTGATGGCTGAGTCAAGTTCAGCGTGCACTCATACCTCTAATTCGAGCCTCCTCCTCTCTACTTCTCCACTATTATATAAGCAAGAGGTGGAACCTTTTTTCAATACACGGGGTTATGCAGTGAATAGGTGAGGAAGCTGAGTGGCATATCAGCCATAGAGAAGGCGTGCAACAGAGTGGTATATCAGCCATGGAGAAGGCGCATAACAGAGTGGTGTATCAGTCAATAAGAGGCTACAATATCAGTCATAAAGAGGCAACAATAACAGTCAATAAAAGGCTGCAATATCAGTGATTAAGAGGCAGCAATATCAGTGATTAAGAGGCAGCAATATCAGTGATTAAGAGGCAGCAATAAAAGTCCAGAAGAGGCATCGTATATCAGCAAAGATACATCTTCAGTGTTGGTCTATAACAGGTGGATATAAATCAGCAAGGTCTCTTAGTTACACAGTCAAGTCAGAGTCAACTTGGCAAGCTCTTCAAGAGAAGAATTTCATGGTGGAAAATTTGTAAGTGGTCATACATTATTAATGCAATAAAAGGAGATTGTTTGTTGGGGTTTCCCAGGATACATGTGTTGTGATCTTGCATGCTGGTAATTTCTTATGATTATTGTTGTTCTAATTTCTGAATGATGTCAAGCTAAGTTCTAAGTACAATCAGAATTTTAAAGATGTATCTACAATTAAATCAAGCTCAAAATTTAACAAATGGTTCACTTAGACATTGAGGGATGCCGAGGAGCATGTTGAGACTCCTGGGAGCACATTCAAAGAGAGCAGACCTTCAAAGAAGTTTCCAAAATATATGGCATTGATGAGCAACATTCTAGATTCGGAGCCTTCTAGTTTTCAAGAGGCCGCAAACCAGCATGTATGACAAGATGCCATGGTGGAGGTGTATGCCATCATGAAGAATGATGTTTGGGACATAATGCCAAGACTAGGGGGAAGTCGGTCAGATGGCAGCACTGAGAAGTTCAAAGTGGGGTTTCTAGTGAGAGGGTTCTCCCATAGAGAGGGAGTGGACTACAAGGAAACATTTGCTCCAATCACCAAGTACACTTTCATTAGAGCAGTTACGTCCTTGGTTTCATTTATAGGATGGAGGATACATCAGATGGATGTGAAGACAACTTTCCTTAATGCGATCATTGAGTAAGAAGTGTACATAGAGCAACCTCGGCGCTTTGAGGTAAGTGGAAAGGAGTCCCAGGTGTGCAAGCTTAAGAAACCCTTGTATGAACTCAAGTAGGCACCGAGAGCATAATATTCAAGGATTGATGAATATCTACAAAATATGGGCATCACCAAAAGTGAAGCAAATCTGATCTGCTCATTGTCATGCTATGTGTAGATGACTTGCTTCTAACAGGTGCAGAGAAACTCATTGCAAGGTGCAAAGAAGACATGGCAACTTAGTTCGAGATGAAGGACATCCATTACTGTTCATCTATAACATTAATTGTTACCAAGTATGCCTATAGCTGCATAATTGGGTTTTAAGAGCATGTGAGTGCACATGTGCCCCTTTCTGGTTTGTCTGGAAACCTGTGATTTACATTATTGTGACTTTGTCCATAGCGGGCATGGCCACTTCTTTGGTGACTTTTTGTTGGATTTGAGGTTTTAACCCATGGAGTTGCTCTCGACCTTCCTATTTGCAAGGTTCCATTTTCAGTGGTAACATTTTACTTAGATATAGATGACTTTCACAATCCTTCTCCTAGGTCAAACAATGGTTTTCTTTCTACTATGAAAAAT
This sequence comes from Picea sitchensis, assembly GCA_010110895.2. Taxonomy (NCBI): domain Eukaryota; kingdom Viridiplantae; phylum Streptophyta; class Pinopsida; order Pinales; family Pinaceae; genus Picea; species Picea sitchensis. Next base: position 260,974 of record SNQJ01S0009018.1, read on the forward strand.
CTTCAATTGAGCTGCCTATATTTGACAATTATTCCACATTAGATCTAGCTTAAGATAATCAAGGGTTGCTTAAGATTGTAGACAAATTTGGATCAATATAGTTGTATTTCTCTGGAGCTTTTCTTGGACAATTGTTGAGAATTCTTTTAAGCACAAAATGCATTAATGTTCTTAGCTTCTGTATTTGTCTAGTGTACATTTAATTTATATGGCATTAACCAAGTAGACCTAAATTTACTGAACCGCTGGAAGTTAAACCAACTAATCTGGCAGGGGAAATAACCCCTAATGTCCCCTTCGCAAAAGTATGTGAAGTAAGATAATCTATAATTTCTTCTTACAGACAATTTGTTAGTATTTTAAGGCTAAGGTTAATTTCAAGTAAAATCTATCAAATGTGATGGTCATTTAGTCATTTCTAAAGTGTAAATATTAAAAACAAATTTTTTGTCTGTACCTTGACTTATTTTTGGTAAAATGCTAATTTATTTTGATTCAATCCAGATATCTGTTTATTCCAAGCAACAATAAGTGTCTTGAAGTACTCTGTAAGGTGAAATACTGAAAGGAAGACAAACAATAGTGCAAAGCTACAAGTACAACCAGTCAAAAAAAAATCGGTGTACTTCAATTTATACCAAATTCTGCAAAATTCACTAAATGTTCAATGAAATTCCGGAAATTCAGTACCTTTTGCAGCGACAAGTTTAAATTCACTATTCCTTCTAAGCAAATACCTTAGATTTGGAAATTTTGCAACAGGAAAGCTTATATTTAATAAAAATACGAATGAGATACCTCGACTTGGCATCTTTACAACATCAACCTGATATTTACTAATAATTTGAATAAATGCCTCAAATTTAGTGCTCTTTGCAACAACAGGCTTAAATTTACAAAGAACTGAAATGGAAAACTTCAAATTTGACAGTCTTTGCAAGAGCAAACTTAAAGTTAGTAAGAATCTGAATCAAATGCCTGAAATTTGGCGGTATTTGCAACAACAAGCTTACATTTAGTAAGAATTCAAATGAAATACCTCCGATTTGGCAGCATTTGAGACCACAAACTTAAATTTATAAACAACTCGAATGAAATACCTCCGATTGGCAACATTTGTAACAAGCTTAAATTTACTAAGAATGGGGATAAGACACCTCAAATTTGACGACCTTTGCAATAGGTATGTGAAGTAAAATAATCTATAATTTCTTCTTACAGACAATTTGTTAGTATTTTAAAGTTAAGGGTAATTTCAAGTAAAATCTATCAAATGTGAGGGCCATTTCGTCATTTCTAAAGTATAAATATTAAAAACAAATTTTATGTCTGTGCCTTGACTTATTTTTGGGAAAATGCTAATTTATTTTGATTGAATCCAGATATCTGTTTATTCCAAGCAGCAATACGTGTCTTGAAGTACTTTGTAAGGTGAAATACTGAAGGGAATACAAACTACAAAGCAAAGCTACAAGTACAAGCAGTCAAAAAAAAATCAATGTACTTCAATTTATACCAAATTCTGCAAAATTCACTAAATGTTCAAAGAAATTCCGGAAATTCAGTGCCTTTTGCAGCGACAAGTTTAAATTCACTATTCCTTCTAAGAAAATACCTTAGATTTGGAAATTTTTGCTACAACAAAGCTTATATTTAATAAAAATACGAATGAGATACCTCAACTTGGCATCTTTACAACAACAACCTGATATTTACTAATAATTCGAATAAATGCCTCAAATTTAGTGCTCTTTGCAACAACAGGCTTAAATTTGCAAAGAATTGGAATGTAAAACTTCAAATTTGACAGTCTTTGCAAGAGCAAACTTAAAGTTTGTAAGAATCCGAATCAAATGCCTGAAATTTGGCAGTATTTGCAACAACAAGCTTAAATTTACTAAGAATTCGAATGAAATACTTCCAATTTGGCAGCATTTGAGACAACAAACTTAAATTTATAAACAACTAGAATGAAATACCTCCGATTTGGCAGCATTTGTAACAAGCTTAAATTTACTAAGAATGGGGATAACACACCTCAAATTTGGCGACCTTTGCAACAACAAGCTTAAATTTACTAGAATTGGAATTATATACCTCAAATTTGGCAATCTTTGCAACAACAAGCTTAAATTTACTATGAATTGGAATTACATACCTCAAAGTTACGACCATTCCAACATCAAGCTTAAATTTACTAAGATTTCGAATGAAATACCTCAATTTTGGCCACATTTGCACAGGAAGCTTAAATTTACTAAGAATTCGAATGAAATACCTCAAATTTGGCGACCTTTGCAACGACAAGCTTAAAGGCTTCAGCTCTGGTCCCCCCCGTCCACCTTAGACCACCAATCGACGCAGGCCTTCTTCCTCCAGAACACATTCGAAGCAATCCCTGCCAAATCTCTTCCAATTGTGTGCACTTCATGGCTATTCGTCGTAGAATTCATCCTGGAACTCCATTTCTTGCCGTGAGAATGAAGCCATGAGAGCCCTAGCGAGAGCTCCAGCTTGTTGGCCACGAAAGCAGCGAGGCTGTAATAACCCTTGGCCTTCAGCCACGGCAGCTCCTCCCAACAGGAAGCCGACGGAGGAGGCTTTGCACTTCTCATAAAATCACGGTTAGAAATAGCGTCCATGACTGCAAGAAAACGGTCCACGTCTTCAACCAGATCCTCGGCGACGGTCAGGGAATCGAACCGGGTACATTCTGGAGATGGAAATTCGCCTTCTGTGGAGATGAAAAGCCTGAGGATTTCCATTAGAATTCGCTCTACCTCGTTGTCGGAGTTAACCCTGGCCAGAAGGCCCTTGTCTTTTCTGTAGCAAAGGCTGGGAAGCACATCGTCGTCAACCTGGGGTTTGAACCCGTGCCTGTATTTGCCACGGTCGTTCTGCGCGACGAGGACGTCTGGAAGCAGGATGAAGAATCCTGGCCCATCCATTTGAAGGCGGGCGTGCATTTGTAGCACAATGGCAAGCCACGATTTGTCTACCTTTGTCAAGGCGGCTTGCCGTTGCTCTGCAGTGAGGGAGGACATCCATTGAACAACGTTATTCCGAAACTGGGATTTCGAAGGTTTTGAGTTCGAAGTTGAGTGATAGAGGGCCACATGGTCTGTTAGTGAATCTACCATCTGTTTTGAATTTGAATCCATTGTGACTGCCGATCTTCTGCTCCTGCGTTCAACTGTGATCTTCATGCTCCTGTGCTCTGATGTTTTATTCTATACAATTTTAAGCCTCTGCACACAACTCGAGCCCATAACTCAGATTCGTATCAGCTCAAGCAATGTGATTTTGGAAACATGGACAGG
>SNQJ01S0009019.1:16810-37326 GCA_010110895.2 Picea sitchensis
TGGGTCCAGGGTGCTCATGCCTGGGGCATGGGTTGATCCTTGGTCTCTGACCTTGGTGTAAAATTTGATGGTACCTGACCTTCCTTGAAGAAGGACATAACCACAAGAGGGATAAAGTCCCTTATGCAGTGATGATAACGTAATAGGTTCACCATATGATTTGAAGGAATGAGTAATGCCACCTTGTCAACTCTCTCTTGCCCTTGGTTGATTGTTTTGGGATCTTTGGGCTTTTGTCTTATTGGTTGTGGGCTTTGTATTATTGATTGTGGGCCTTTGTTTTACTTTTGGGATATGTTTATTGTCACATGATTAAATTTATAATTTAAGCATGTGACATATATGATAACTTAAACTTACCCTAGCGCGCCCTAACCTTTGCCCTAACTACTATATAATCAATCCTCCCCTACTCCTATCAAATACAATTTTTTGTATATACATTCTATTGTGATAGCGTGGAGTGTGCTTGAGCTTGAAGCCTCAGTCCGTGTATAATATAGTCATGATCTGTGGAGTTGTGCGACCTATTCCTGTGGGGTTTTACTATTGATGCTATAGTCCCTTTGTGTGATGGCTGGTGTGTCTTCTTTACTAGCTTCCGTGTTCTTCCATTTGACTGAGGTGCCATGTACTAGTTGTATACCTGTTGTGTCGTGATATTCCACTTGACAGAGGTGTTGCTTCTAGTGGTAGGGGTGTCGCTGCTTGCTGTAGGGTGCTGCTGTTTGTTGTAGGGGTGTCTCCTGTAGCTACTGTCCTCATTGGTGGCTTCCGTTTGTTCCTTGTGACCACTGTGCTTTGTGGTAACCCTTGTGTGACTGCTGGAGGAAAACCGCGGCCTTATTTCTGCTGATATGGAAGGCTGTCGTGTCTCATCTATAGCTGCCACATCTTACCTCTGCCAGATGTTACCTTTTCAACTATTGGGTGTGGAGCCTTGAAGCTCATTGTTGCGGCAAAGAGGGTTACACTCAGTCTAATTAAACCAGATCTGAAAGGATAAGGCCAGATCTGAAAGTCTACTTGGATAAGTTTTGATTCTTGAGGATTTTGAAACTGTGATGACTATTCCCTTAACCTATTGACTTGGTGGAAAAGAAAACTCCTTCTATCATTGGCTTAAAGGATCGTGTGTAGATCCATGAACTGAATCTTTAACTGAGCATAACTTTCAGGATCTATCTCTACTGTGGTTGTTGAGCTATCTTCAGGAGTAGGTTATTGTACGAGGTATGATCCTACTTTCTTCTACTTTAGTTTAGATCTAATCTGATTATATGATCATGGAGTTAGCTTTGTATGGATCTATGAGTTGTGCTCATTGTCATTTGTTTATGATAAGTTTCAGATTTGAATTCTTCTGAAGTCATATGCTTCTGTGTGTTAAAGATCTGAGTTATATAGACCTGTTGTATTCAGATAAGATGTTGTCTTAGATCTGAGCTAACTTACATATGATTTCTGTGTTGTATCTTTAAGCTGCCTCTAACTGTTCTAGATCTATCCTACTATGTGCTGTTGCAGACCTAAGTTGAGTGTTCAGTTCTATAGTTACAATTTTAGATCTGTCTCTTAGATCTGAGTTTAATATATGATCAGAGCTCCTCTATTAAACAACTGCAGTTTGCCTTACTTGTGATTGATCTAATTTGTCTTGTTTATTAGAAAAATTAAAAGAGACTAACATTCTGCAACTCCACTATGACATTCCCATATAATATCAAGTTGTTCATGGTCTAACACACAACGCTTCAAGATATTATCCAATCCCAATTTTTAGAGTTTTCCTGCAATAAATTTATAATTTATTGCATGAACCACTAGATGCCTCTTATATGTTGTGGACTAACCTTTTGACATAGTATCCATAGTTAGGAATTGGGAAATGTCTAAAAAATAATCAGGAATGGCCTTAATACTAAATAGATATACATATGGGAGTTGGTCATCTATAGTTCCACCACTTTCTATGGAATCTAGGAGAGACAAGTGATATGGATCAACATTTAACTTTCTAGGCTTAACAATGACCTTGAAAGAGAACACATGAAACAATAGAAACCACCCGCAAATGCAACCCTCTAACATAGGTTTGTTCACCAAGTACTTCAAAGCAGAATGGTTAGTAAAAAACTTAAAATGGCTTCCAAGTAAAAATTGACTAAAATTTTGTAAAGCATACACCATAGCCAAACCTTCCTTTTCGGTTGTGGTGCAGTTGTGTTCAATTTGCGAGAGTTTACAACTAGTAAAGTATATAGGATGGTGTAAGTTTCCTTCCAATGGTTGCGCAAGAATAGCACCTATCACAATTGTAGGGGCATCAATATGGACATGAAATTCAACTTGCCAGCTAGGATAAGTTAGAATGAGTGCATTTCTCAATTTCTCTTCTAGCAGGTCAAATGCTTTATCACAGAAACCCTTCAGATTTATGGAGAAGTTGCTCCAAAGGTGTTGTTATGCTTGTGTAATCCTTGATAAATCGGCGGTAATATCCAGTATGGCCCAGGTTTGTTTTTGATTACTCGACAAAGGTAGGAGGAGGCATATTAAGAATAACTGCAATTTCATAGGATCAACTAACACTCCTTCTCGACAAACAATATGCCCTAACATATTCCCAAATGGTACAAAAAAAATACATTTTTTCAAATTGAGGGAAATATGTAACTGTCTATAGCATTCCAACATTAAGCTTAGTAGTCCAATATGTTCTTTAATTAAGCTATATATAGTCCAATCATCCAAGTATACCTCAAGGAACTTATGAATGAAATCTAAACACCGCAATGACTATCTGTGAAAATATTGTTAGGGAATTCTTAAGCCCAAAAGGAATAACATTGTATTCAAATGATCCCCACTTAGTAATGACGGTAGTCTTCTTCTTATCTTCCTCGATGATTCAAACCTAGTGATATCTGAGGAACCCATCTGTAAAGGAATGTGCTTCATTTCTCACTACTTGATCCAATACCTCATCAATAAAGGGGGTAGGAAAGGGGTCATGCATGCAAGCATCATTCGGGCTTTTGTAATCCACACAAACTTATATATCATTTGTACCTTTCTTGGTTTGGATCAGGATAGGACTGATCCATACAGCGTTATCGACGGATTAAATCATCCCAACTGTGGGCATCCTATCAATCTCTTTCTTCACTTTCTCTTTAACTCTGGGAGTTAGACGATATGGCTTATGCTTGACTAGTCTGGATTCAGGATTTAAATCTATCCTCATCTCCACTAAATCTCCCTTAATACCTTTTAATTTTGAGAAATTTGTAGGAAACATATGCTCATATTCCCACAATAGAGCCTGTATCTTAGTCATGGTCTGTTCATCCCAATAGTCTCCAATGGATGCTAGCTTAGGGTGATCATCAATTCCTATAATGAATTTCCACAACAACAAGGGTTTGGTATAAGAACTCGGGACATCATTTGGGATAGTATATTCAACCCTTCTAGACCCTTCATATTCCTGAAATGACATATTCCTAAGTTCCTCGAGATCATTAATATCTTCTAGGTCTCTCTCAATAGTAAGGCCAACCACAGGTAGTTGAACATGATATGGGTAAACACTATGATGAATGAGGTACTAATGATTAGGAAAAACAATAGGAGGATTTATAGGCTTAACTTCATCAATAAAAAGTATTTTCTTAAAAAATTTCAAAGATATAGTGATTTCAGGGACTTACCTGAGAATAAGAAGTCTTGAAAAAAATGTCGTTGAAGAATTTCTCAGCAAACCATTTGGCATCAAGATTTCTCATGTATATGCCAAGTAGCTGGAATATGACCCAATGAATGAATAAACGGATGCACCCACAATTGAGAAGGTATCTTCAAAAATTCCCACACCTGAATACAATACGCAATATTCTCCCTTGGATCTGAAATCCCATCATATAATTCCAAAGATGATTGTTCTGAATTCAGTGAAGTAAGTTGCGAAGGGGGAATAAAGTGATGTTGGATGGAACATTTTTATTCATCCCAGGAAGATAAAATACCTTTGTGGGAGTCCCACCATATTTCTCTGGAACGAATTTATACTCTAACTTCACAAGAAATCTACATAAATATGAAGTGTTGTTGTAGTCCCTCGACCCTTGGGCTAGAGTCCGCTACATGATCGTTCTTTCTTCATTGGCCTCAACTAGATCTCCGGCCTCCTGCTCAGAAACCCATAACTAGATTCGATCCACAGGTCCTTCTCCTCCAAATGGCCTCCAAGATATGACCATGACCTTGGCCCGAAAAAGGATTTCGGGTTTTGCAATTTCACAAACCCAGATGTCGAGTTCCCTGGATTCTCGAACCTCCAAATGCTGACATGCCAAAATGGCGAATTTCCGGCCTATGTAACCACTTTCCCCTATGAAAGCACGCCTCTTTCAGAACTTTGGGGTTTCCAACACCGAAATACCCTGGTTCCTTGTCTTCGGGACTTCCAAAATACCGAACCCCGAAATGTCGAAGTTCTAAAATTTTTGAGACCGCAGCCCCACTCCAACAACACGTCGCATTTTGTGACTTCAGGAGTTTCACCGTCAAGTTGCCTGACTCTTTTTCCTTGGGACTTCCAAAATCCTGAACCCCGGTATGCCGAAATCTGATCCTGTCTCATGACCCGACAATACTCCTCCAACGCTTTCAGGATTTCGCCTTTCGGGACTTCTGAATCCCAGCACCACAATTCCTTGTCCACTAGTACTTCCGGTATCTGAAGTACCAAAGTACCAAAATCTCGAAACTCTGGTCCTCCTTCTCATGAACGAGATCAATGGCTCAAGGCCTCCCCTGATCCAATGGCTCAGGTCCTTTCAGGACTTTATGGGTCAAGAGTTTTGAACTCTTACCTCTTGTTTTCTCGATAACCGAATTTCCAGAATCCTCTTTTCGGGGATTTCCTCAAAACCTCAACTATATGAACTTTTCAGGACTTCAGGATTCAGGATTTTGTGAATCCTTCGCGACAAATGTTTTCTCCTTCAACCTCCCAGTATCTGAAATTCTGATGGGTTCGGATCTCTGCCACGTGTCCTCTAAAATGGATGGTCCTGATCTTTTCGTTGTTTCGTGTACCGGGGCTTTGAAACTATCGGTACCAAAATCTCTCCCTCCTCTACCTTCCAAACTCCGAATAGCCAAAATGATAATTTTTTTCTCCAAAGGCAAGTCATGTTTCACGACTTTGGCATTTTCACTGTGAAGTGCCCCAGTCTCTTGTCATCGAGATTCCTGAAATGTCGAACCCCAAATCTCTAAAATGTTGAAATGATCTAGTGGCTCCTGTCCTTTGGATATGAGGATTAAACCTCATGTAGCTCCTCTTGGATCCAATGGCTATTGGTCCTCTACGTTAAATCTGAAGGTAGCCGTAGCTCCTCTGAGCATGTATTTCCTCCTTTCCCTTGGAGGATTTTCTGAAGTCTCAAAGGCCTCGGCCTTTACTTCTTCTGTGAAATTTGTATCTTTGGCTCCCATCTGCGTTCTTAAATATGTTGTCCCTCCTAATCTTTTGGGACCCTAAACTCTCCAAAGAGTTTCTCTGCCTCTGAGACATTTGCAATTATGCCTCTGTGAAAAAAATGGCACTATTCCTCCTGAGCTTTCTTTCTTTGAAACCTTGAAAGGTTTCTCGACTTCTTCACTCCTTGCAAAGTCCCTGCACAGAAAGGTGTTATCTGTCATGAGCTTGAGAACCTGAAACAAGTTCTTCCTACATGCACTCCTTGCACTACTGAGCTTTCACTAAACTCAGATCTGAAGTATTTCTTGAAAAGAAATTCTTCTCGCCCTCCTAGCCTTCTTCTGCTCAATGCATGCCTTGCAGAGCCTCTCTTCACAAAGTGTTCAGTAACTCTATAAGTTTCGTCTTGTGACACTTCTTTTCTCTTCCCTGAACTCAAAACAAGAGTTCCCTCTGTGCTCTCAACACCTGCTCAATGCCCTCCTGGTAGAGCTCCTGCAAAATCCTCAGTGACTCTATCTTCTTACTGAACTCAAACAAGAGTTCTCCTATGTTGTCTTGAACCTGCTCAATGCCCTCCTGGTAGAGCTCTACAAAACCTTTAGTAGTTTTGGTTTCCTCCTCTGTGCTCTCCTCTGCATAGTCTCACCTACAAGGTATTCAACAACCTTGAGATCTTTCCCTGAGTTTAATACTTCAAATGGTGTGCCCTCCTGGCACATGTTTTCCTGAATCCGCAGAATTTAGAAGTGCATCCCCATGCATGGCCTACAGAGACCGCAGTACTCTGTCATGCACTCCTCTTGCATGAAGCCCCAAAGAACCCAGACTTGAAATCATTAAACTCAACAGACAACCAATTGTTGTCTGTAATCGGCAAATGCACATCTACAACATACATCTACAACATGAATGAACACATATAAAGACATCCATGAAATGCATAAAACACATAAATATTCAAGTGTAGGAAAAACTGCTCTTTGTATTAACTTAAGAAATGCCTCTTTACAATGTGTTTTGAGCACGGACTGTAAGAGAGTCTTGGCTCCTTCTCTCCTTCTTCTGTGTACTCTCTATTGACTCAAAATGAGATTCCCATAGATCTTTTACATGAGGGGGCTCTTCGAGCTCTTCCCTCCATCTCACCTACTCTATTCAATTACATTGAATTCATAATTAAATAGTTGTCTAGTCTGAATCGGATCTAGATCTCAGCCTTACAACCATTAAAGGCTATCTACATCTAAATCCTACATATAGGCACTGCCTTTTGGCTCTAACATCTTTACAAACATTAAATGTGATTGATTCAAATTCAAAATTTGAATATGAGAGGGTGGCGCCTCTCCTCCGCATTGAATGTGTGGGCTAGTTGGCTAGTGCATGGATGGCTTGGGAGAAATGCTCTTGCATCATACTCCTCTGCTGCAGAAATGCATGAGCTCCTGCTCATGAGTTCTCCACCCTGGTTGTTGAAATCCTCTTAGATCCCAAACGACTCTTTGGAGTTGTCTCCCTGCTCCATCTCTCTGTTGTTGTTGTTGTTGTTGCCTTGCTGCTGTTGTTGTCTCCCTTCTTCTCAACTTCTCATCACTGGCGGTCTCGTGTGCTAACTTCTACATCAGATTCCTGATTTGTTTGATCACTTCATCCAACTGTTTTCCTGGATGGATCTGTTCATGCAGTCTCCCCTGCTACAATTTATTTCTGCAGATGGGAAGATCACCATGATCTCCCATGCTATCTTCTTCATCCTCTTTGGCACTAAGTGTCCACTCTGTTGCAAAGTTCAGCTTTGTAGTTATATCACTGAGTTGTTGCTCAGCTTCACCCTTTAACAACTTAACTATTATTTCTCCCTGTGTGGCACTAAGTGTCCACTCTGTTGTAGTATTCTTTGCAGTATTCTCTTGACTGACCTGTCGTTCAGCCTCTTCATCTGACTTGCTACTGCCATCTCTCTTACTGGTATGTCTCCAGCTTCTTCCAGTTTCTCCTTAGCCTGGAAATCTCCTCCATCAGTTTCTAACCTCATCTGTTGGATGTGCATGATCTGCACCTCTACCCTTCTCTCCAGGGTTTCAATCTTATCCCACAGATCATCAAAGCTCATGTTGTTTGCCTCTTCTTCTTTTGCTTCTACAAGCTTCAATGCTGCAGTCTTTTCAGCTTCCTGGATGAAAATATTGAGCCATTCCTCAGAATGCTCATATTCTTCCTCTGCTTGGGCAGCCTCTAACATCTGCTCCAATGCTTCTTCTTCCTTAACAGTCAATGTTGGTTGTAGTTCTATTGTTTCTACTTCACTGGAATAAAAAAAAAATTCCTCCCTTGGGCAATGTGGCAGGAATATTCGAATTCTTCCAATTATTAGAATATTCCTCTGATCCCCCTTCTCTGTCAGTTGCATATGCTGATCCGAACTCACCTCTGAGTTCATCTTCTCTCCCTTTCCCTCCTGGCAGTATGGGATTTCTCTGTTGCCCTCCTGGCAGTCTATGAGATCCTGCAATGATCTCATCTCATTTCCCTCTTGGAAATTGGGAATTTCTGTTCTTCCCTCTTGGCAGTCCTCTAGATCATCCTGTGACCTCAGTTCATCCTCAACATCACTGAGATTTCTCCCAGCCTCTAGTTCACATACTTGAACCATCTCCTCCTCTGGTCCATTGAGGTTTTCAGCATGCCTCAACCATCCCTTTAATAGCATATGCTATCTTCTAGCCACCAATTCTCTGACTGGCCATTTTACCTTCGTCTTCATGGGCCATTCATACACCCATCTCGACTTTGTATCCTATTGCACCCGCAGTGCAAGCTCATCCATCCTTTCCCTGATCTCGGCAAGTTCTTTATCCCTTGCAGTGTTCTCCTGCTGCTAGTGGTTCTTCTTCCCACTGCATGCATGACCTTCAATAGTAATTCTGCCCATTGTTTATCTGCCCTCCTGACAGATCTGTTGTCACTCAAAAACCATGAGTGCTTCCAACCTTCCTTTACAGTCCTCCTGACTGGTTCCTTTGACTGTCGCCTACCTGCAACAATCACCACAGACCATCTCTAGCACTCTGTCCTCCTTTTCCTTTCTCTGCAAGCTGCCTCTGATACCACTTTGTTGTATATCAGGGTATTCTTTTTCCTCTCGCTTCCTTTGGCTGAAATATACAAAAAGAGTTTGAGCTCTGATACCACTTTGTTGTAGTCCCCCGACCCTCAGGCCAGAGTCTGCTACAAGATCGTTCTTCCTTCGCTGGCCTCAACTAGCTCTTCGGGCTCCTGCTCAAAAACCCATAACTAGATTCGATCCATAGGTCCTTCTCCTCCAAACGACCTCCAAGATATGACCGCAACCTTTTCCCAAAAAAGGATTTCTAGTTTCGTGATTTCGCAAAGCCAGATGTTGAGTTCCTTCGCTTCTTGAACCTCCGAATGTCGACATGCCAAAATGGTGAATTTTCAGCCTATGTGACCGCTTTCCCCCGTGACCGCATGCCTCTTTCAGAACTTCGAGGTTTCCAACACTGAAATACCCTAGTTCCTTGTCTTTGGGACTTCCAAAATCCCGAACCCCAAAATGCCGAAGTTCTGAAATTTTTGAGACCACAGCTCCACTCCAATAATAAATCACATTTCATGACTTCAGGAGTTTCACCGTCAAGTTGCCTGACTCTTTGTCCTCAGAACTTCCGAAATATTGAACCCCGGTATGCCAAAATCTGATTCTATCTCGTGACTTGACAATACTCCTCCAACGCTTTCAGGATTTCGCATTTCGAGACTTCTGAATCCTGGTGCCACAATTCCTTGTCCACTAGTACTCTCGGTATCCCAAGTACTAAAGTACCAAAATCCCAAAACTCCAATCCTCCTTTTCTCGAATGAGATAAACGGCTCAAAGCCTCCCCTGATCCAATGGCTCAAGTCCTTTTGGGACTTTATGGGTCAAGAGTTCTGAACTCTTACCTCTTGTTTTCCTGGTAACCGAATTACCAAAATCCTCTTTTCTGGGATTTCCCTGAAACCTCAACTGTATGCACTTTTCGGGACTTCAAGATTCACGATTTCATGAATCCTTCGCGACAAATGTTTTCTCCTTCGACCTCCTGGTATCTGAAACCCCTATGGGTTAGGATCTCTGCCATGTGTCCTCTGAAATGGATGGTCCTAATCTTTTCATTGTTTCATGTACCAGGGGCTTGAAACTCTCGATACTAGAATATCTGCCTCATCTACCTTCCGAACTCCGAATAGCTGAAATGTCGAAGTTCTTATCCAAAGGCAAGTCAAGTTTCGTGACTTCAGGGTTTTCACTGTGAAGTGTCCCAGTCTCTTGTCATCAGGATTCCTGAAATGCTGAACCTTGAATCTCTGAAATGCCGAAATGATCTAGCATCTCCTCTCCTTTGGATACGAGGATTAAACCTCGTGCAACTCCTCTTGGATTTGATGGCTATCGGTCCTCCACGCTAAATCTAATGGTAGCCATAACTCCTCTCTAAGCATGTAGTTCCTCCTTTCCCTTGGAGGATTTTCTAAATTCTCAAAGGCCTTGGCCTTTACTTATTTTGTGAAATCTGTATCTTTGGCTCCCATCTGCGTTCTTAAAGATGATGTCCCTCCTGAGATTTTGGGACCCTGAACTCTCCAAAGAGTTTCTCTACCTCTTCGACCTTTGTAGCTATGGCTATGTGCACAAAATGGCACTATTCCTCCTAAGATTTTTTTCTCTGAAACCTTGAAAGGTTTATTGACTTCTGCACTCCTTGCAGAGTCTCTACACACAAAGGTGCTATCTGTCCTGAGCTTCAGAACTTGAAACAAGTTCTTCCTATGCGCACTCCTTACACTGTTGATCTTTCGCTAAACTCAGATCTGAAGTGTTTCTTGAAAAGAAATGCTTCTCGCCCTCCTGTCATTCTTCTACTCAATGCATGACTTGCAGATCCTCTCTTCACAGAGTGTTCAGTAACTCTATAAGTGTCTTCCTGTGACACTTCTTTTCTCTTCCCTGAACTCAAAACAAGAGTTTCCTCTGTGCTCTCAACACCTTCTCAATGCCCTCCTCGCAGAGATCCTACAGAATCCTCAGTGACTCTATCTTCTTACTGAACTCAAACAAGAGTTCTCCTATGTTGTCTTGAACCTGCTCAATGCCCTCCTGGAAGAGTTCTACAGAACCTTTAGTAATTCTAGTTTCCTCCTCTGTGCTCTCCTCTACACCGTGTCACCTCCAAGGTATTCAACAACCTTGAGATCTTTCCCTGAGTTTAAGACTTCAACTTGTGTGCCCTCCTGGAACATATTTTCCTGAATCCGCAGAATTCAGAAGTGCATCCCCATGCACGGCCTACAGAGACCGCAGTACTCTGTCATGCACTCCTCTTGCATGAAGCCCAAAAGAACCCAGACCTAAAATCAATAAACCCAACAGACAACTAATTCCTGTCTATAATCTACAAATTCACATCTACAACATGAATGAACACATATAAAGACATCCATGAAATGCATAAAACACACAAAGATTCAAGTGCAGGAAAAACTGCTCTTTGTATTAATTCAAGAAATGCCTCTTTACAATGTGTTCTGAGCGCGGACTGTAATAGAGTCTCAACTCCTTCTCTCCTTCTTCTATGCACTCTCTACTGACTCAAAATGAGATGCCCATAGATCTTTTACATGAGGGGGATCTTTGAGCTCTTCCCTCCATCTCACCTACTCTATTCAATTACATTGAATTCATAATTAAATGGTTGTCTAGTCTGACTCGGATCTAGATCTCAGCCTTACAACCATTAAAGGCTATCTACATCTAAAGCCTGTGTATAGGCATGGACTTTTGGCTCTAATAGCCTTACAAACATTAAATGTTCTTGATTCAAATTCAAAATTTGAATATGAGAGGGTTGCACCTCTCCTCCTCATTGAATGTGTGTGCTGAGTGGGCTGGCTAGCTGGCGCATGGTTGTCTTGGGAGCGATGCTCCTACATCAAGTGCCATTGTAAACAAGGTGTTCTCTAACCTATGACCCAATCCACTTGGATGCTCTGATAGTCGTGAAACTTCTTGAGAAGTTCTCATATATTCCATGTTTTCAATTGTCAAATGCAACCTCTAGATCTTCACCTGCAGATTGAATATTGTGTCAACTTACCGAACCATCTGCAGTTGGGTTAATATAGTTCACCCACTTTCATGTAGTCAGAGTATACAGATGATCCAGGGAATCCTCTTCCATATTCCCCTCTGTAGGATCTATATATCAAGGACCCAGATATGGGTATAATGGTTGGGTTACCTTCATACCATCTGTTGACCACCTATTTTGTCTAGCGGTCAACTTCATGTTCCATGAAGCTATTTACCTTGTGGTACAACATATTTTGAAGATTTATGGCTTAGCAGGGCAAATGTTTCCCTTGACATGTCTTTCTATGTACTCAGAATGTATGTTCCTCTGCATGGGATAATAATGTAATATGTCAACATGAGTCAATTTTTAGTTAGTTTCCTAGGAATTTATCATTAGGGAATTCCTTTCATCTAGCGTTTTTTTCCTCAGGTAATTAATCTTGCCTACAAGACAATTTTAATTATCCTTGAGTTTTTCACTCACAAAATCCTCCAAAGTGGTGAAAGAAATTATAATCATTGAAACCAAGGGATGAATAAGGTATAGTATTATTTTAAATGACAATGCTAGACATCTCCTAGATTCTTGTGGAATTCTGTTAAGTTTTGATATATATATTTTTTTAATTATTAAGATTTTCCATTTATTGGAAATTTTAATTATTTTCGATGTAAAATGTAAAATTGGTCCTTGGGGATTTTGTATAGGGGTGTGGGTACTCAAATCAAATGTTGTATTAGCCCCTACACCTTTGTATGAAGTTTCATCTCAACAGGACAAGTTTTTCTAGGTCATTGTCCATGAGGAATCCAAGTCAGTCAAAAGTCAACATTTAATTGGCTAAGGTAAAAAAACCAAATTTTCTAAAAGTGACTAAAGTCATGAGACAAAGTGAATAAATGATTCTTAATGTATTTCCTAAGTTGAAAAAGTGAGAATCCACTTGTAAGAGCCCCCATGCTAAGTTGACAACAAAAAGTGATGTCTCCCTAGTGAAAAGTGTGCCCCTCTTGCTCATGAACTTGGATAAATTAAAAAACTAAAGTGAGAAGGCTGCCAAAACCCTAAGTTCTCCCTTCATTGAGCCTACAGTCATGTTTGTTAAAAGGTAAAGGTGTTTTCTCCCTTCACCTCTCACCCCTCAAACCCTAACTTACTCCAAAACCCTAAAAGTGTGTCCTCCTTGACTTTGTCTATCTCTATTGGATGTGTGACATTTATAATTCATCCAAGAGGGGTCTCTCCTCTCTCCCTCATATAAAATAAATCCTCCCCCTCCTCATTTAAAAATATATTCTCACAACAACTCTATTATGCAAAAATCTCTCCCATCTCTCTCCAATCTCCCTCTCATTTTCTCCCATTTTCTCTCATGATTCTTGGTGCCATTAGAAAAATATTTTCTTGGTTAATAAAATAGAAGCTTTGGAGGATAGCTTATGTCTCTTGGATTATTCTTGGAGCCATTGTTTTGTTTGTTTATGAGGTATTATTTCTGCAATTTATTTTTTTTGTATTTCCTTTCTTGCATATTTATTTGGAGATCCAAACAAAGTATTTTGCTTGGGATAGATTAGTAGTAGTATTACTATCAGTCTTTGTTAGTTGTTTCTAGTAGATTTCAAAAGTATTTTGAAAGTTAATAGAAGGCACTCACCTTCTTGTTGTATCTTGTAGAAAGGGTTTACAAAATTTCCAGGTTACCAAAGGCTTGGAGGAGTGGATTTCAAATCTGGAAATCCATTTTTTTAGCCATCTAAAGCTTCTTACATTTTTTGTTTTCGTTTTTAGCCACATATCTATTACGTTCTAGCATTATTTTCATCTAAATTTGAAATCTAATCTCTCTTTTTATGTTTAGAATTTTATTAAATAATTTATGTTATTTATGTTATCATAAAATAACTGGTTCCAAGTCATTTTTAGTAATTTCCAGCAAAAAATAGCTTGTTGTTTTTTGCAAGTTTTTGCAGGTTTAAGGAGGATTTATGCATATTTTTATCCCCAAAAGACTCAAGGAATCTTTGGGTGCCAAATCCTCTTCTCTATTTCACTCTCCAAGAATTGTAAGCATCCCAAGAGAGTCTCTTGGGATTTCATTCTTTATCTCTCTTTCCAAGTTTAAAATTTGTAAATTAGTTTTAGCTTTTTGCCCAAACCTTGCATATTGATTGAATTTTCCAACCATGCAATATCGTGAAGGCTATATTTAAATTTAATCTTATGCATTTCTTTTATTTAACCTCCTTGGCCAAAACTGATAGACTTGTCCTCCATCTTATTCCATAGTTGTGAGGTTGTTCTTTTATTTTCAAGTCATTTAATTTATTTAATTTCACTCACGCCTTGCATACTGCTTGGCTTTACCATCCATGCAATATTGTGAAGGCTAGTTTAAGTTAACTTGTTTGCAAATTAATCAAATTGGTGCCCCGAATTTTTCCCTATATTCCCTCCCCTTGCCACTTTGTGGATCTTGGATTACTAAGAAAGGGAAAAAGATTGAGAGGCTAGATTAATCAGGCACCCTATTTATTATTGTTTCTACCACCAAAAAAGGTGACTTGGGAGGCTAGATGGGGCTAAATCCGGGGATTCCTCCTTGTTGAGTACCCAAACATTCCGGATTTGACTTATGGAGCTAGGGAATAACCTTGTTTAATCTTCTTCTTGAGCACCCAACACTTCCTTTTGGTTGAAGGGATAAGAATTAGAGTTAGTCATATAGTCTACGCTTGCATATTTCACACTTAATTTCCCCCTAATTCAAGAGAGACCTAAAAAATTTTAAAATTATCCTACACACTCTTTCACAACATTTTCTTTTCAACTTTGCAATTTACTTTTCAAGCAAGTTACTTTTTCAAGCAATTTGCTTTCTAGCAAATTCTTTAATTGTGGATATTTACTTGTTTTAAAACATTCTTTACTTTGAGCATTCGTTATTTATTTGAACATAATTGGTCTAAGTGTAAAGTTACGCATTGTGTATATATTTCATAACATTGTTTCATTCTTTTATAATTGTATATCTATTGTATAATTCATTAAATCAATTTTGGGGTAATCTTTAGGCACTGGTCTAATTTTTTATTTACAAATAAAGGTTTTTCTTGTCATTAAAGGAATTGCACATTTTCATTTGTTGGTTATCATTGGGTTGGGTTGTCTTAATTAATAACTAAATTAACTCTTATAACTTAAATAACATTTCACATATTTTAATAGGGTCTACCTCCCTTGGCTTCTCTAGGAGTGAGCCTAGATCGAAGGAGTCCAGATTGAGGTGACAATGGGCCTGGATTCAAGTTTCTGCCTCCAAGGACACACCAAGTGGGTTGGAGACTTCTCCATGATTGTAGGTGTGTATAAGTACGAAAACATCTTCAGCGTCGTTTTCGGGGATAAGTATTTCTATTCCTGGAGTACGATTTCTTTTGGTTTTCCTTTTTGTTTTTGCTTTGTTTGATGCTTCATGTTCGTTTAGAATAAACTTGATCATCTGATGTCTCCACTTCAAAATAATTTGACAAAGTATTCTTCAAGAAGGAACTCACGGTTTTCTTAGCTTCATCCTTGAACTTGAAAGGGTATTTGGATGAAGTTATCCAAGCTTTCTTCTCGTAGGATCCTTAATAATTTTTGGGTCCCAGTCCATTTCTGTACAACTTTTTCTTTTGTTTAATGAAACTAGTTTAGAAATGTATGATCTTTTTAGACCAATTAATTTTTCTACAATAAGTGATTATCGACATATGATTCTAGAAGAATCTTTACAAAATTTTCCTTATTTTGAAGGTAATAATGTGGTTGATTCTAGACGTCATGTTAGGAATGTCTCTTATTTCATTGTTGAATGGTGTAGCAATGCCTTGTATGAAGATGTTAAAATGAAATTGTTTATATTATCCTTTGATGATGATGATCTTGATTGGTGTACAAAACTCAAGGATAAACAGGCTAAAACTTACAATGAATTGATTGATTATTTTATGGAAAAATGGAAGGAGACAAAACCTCCAGATATAAATTCAATTAGTCTAGATACTAAGATATATACTTCACCAGATTCCATTGAAAATCTTAAAGAAATCATTCAGGCCATGCAGTTTTCCCATGCAAGATTGTGTGAGGCCGTGTAGTTTTTCCATGGAAGACAATGTGAGGCCATACAATTTTCCTAGGAAAAACAATTTAACACCATGGAAGAACAGTTGGAGGCCATGGAGGCTCGACTTGAAGAAGAGGAATCTTGTGTTGAATATTCAGACCCTATAGATCATGAGATTCATAGTGAACAAGAAAGGGAATTTCACCTCAAAATTTTGGATGAGCCCATAAATGAGTCATTGATTGATAAAGGGGAAATTGAGTTTGAAGCTGTTGAATATCCAAGTAATTCACATCCCCTCCTGCCTCCCAAAGAACCCATCTCTTCAAAAAAGATCTTCGACAACCTTGATGGAAACAATGAAGCAATTTCCTTGACAATTCCACTTCCAACCTCTCACCCATTAGATGATTCAATACAAGATAATAGGAGCATGGAAGTCAATTGTAGTTTACAAATTCTAAATCATTACGAACAGTGGTTGGTCTTCCACCGTGATAGTCATATGCATAAATTCACAAAAATTTTACAAAGTTGGTTAGACTTCAAATTTTGGTTGAAAAGGGGAAAAACATGTTGCTTGGGTGGTCTATTCTCAAGAAAAACTCCAAGTTGATAAAACTTGGAAAAGGATATTCAATGAGTCACCCAGGACAAAGACTTTTTAGACACCTGGGATCTTACCTCATCCATAATGTGGTCAGTCATAATTCTTTCCACCTTAGCCACTTGGATGGTGATCCCATGAATATTCCAAGGAATGGGAAACTACTCAAGCTATTTTTCAAATGATGATGAACCTAGTGTCCAAAGGGGCAACCTTTGTAATGTATCTCTAACCATTTTTCCCTTGATTATTTCAATTTTGTTGTTGTTTCATTTATGTATAAAATTCATTGTTTAGTCATTTCATTTATGTGATTATTGTCAATAGCATTTCATTTATGGGTTATTCTTTTACACATGTATTTATGTTGGATATTGGTGAGTACTTTGTTTTGTAGATTCTGAAGTTCTCGCATGCTCTCCTTCGCAAATATTGAGCACGTGTCTCCATGTGTAGCCAGATGTTGACCACCTATTTTGACTAGGGGTCAAATTCATGTACCATGAAGCTATGTACCTTTTGGTACAACATATTTTGAAGATTTATGGCTCAGCAGGGCAAATTTCCCACCCAACACATCTTTCTATGTACTCGGAATGTCCGCTTCTCTGCATGGGATAATAATGTAATATGTCAAAATCAGTCAATTTTTAGTTATTTTCCTAGGAATTTATCATTATGTAAGTCCTTTCATCGAGTGTTTTTTTCCTTAGGTAATTAATCTTTCCTACTAGGCAATTTTAATTATCCTTGAGTTTTTCACTCACAAAATCCTCCAAAGTGGTGAAAGGTGTTCTAATGATCGCGCCCAAGGGGTGAATAAGGTTTATGAATGTTTTAAATGTCCATGCTAGACATCTCCTAGAGTCTTGCGGATTTCCATTAATTTTTTATAGGTTTTTTTTTAATTATTAAGATTTTCCATTTATTGGAAATTTTAATTATTTTCGATGTAAAATGTAAATATTTGGTCCTTGGGGATTTTTTATATCTTTGTGGTTACTAAAATCAAATGTAAAATGACCCCCTACATCTTTGGACTAAGTTTCAGGTCAATTGGACAAGTTTTTCTAGGTCATTGTCCATGAGGAGTCCAAGTCAGTCAAAAGTCAATATTTAATTGGCTAAGGTAAAAAAACAAAATTTTCTAAAAGTGACTAAAGTCAAGAGACAAAGTGGGGAAACTATTCTTAATGTATTTAATAAGTTGGAAAAGTTAAAATCCACTTACAAGACCCCCCCATGCTAAGCCAACAACCAAAAGTGACGTCTCCCTAGTGAAAAGTGCGCCCCCCTTCCTCATGAACTTGTTTAAAATAAAAAATTAAAGTGAGAATGATACAAAAACCCTAATTTCATCCCTCCTTTAGCCTAAATTCATGTTTTTTAAAAGGTAAAGGTGTTTTCTCCCTTCCCCTCTCACCCCTCCAACCCTAACTTGCTCCCAAACCCTAAAAGTGCGCTCTCCTTGACTTTGACTATCTCTCTTGGATGTGTGACACTTGTAATTCATCCAAGAGGGGTCTCTCCTCTCTCCCTAATATTAAACAAAGCCTCCCCCTCCTCATTTCAATATATATTCTCACAACAACTCTATTATGCCAAAATATCTCCCATCTCTCCCCCATATCCCTATCATTTTCTCCCATTTTCTCCCATTTTCTCTCATGATTCTTGGTGCCTTTGGGAAAATATTTTCTTGGTTAATAAAATAGAAGCTTTGGAGGATCTCTTATGTCTCTTGGAGTATTCTTGGAGCCATTTTTTGGTTTGTTTATGAGGTAATATTGCTGCAATTTATTTTTTTTGTCTTTCCATGCTTGCATTTTTACTTGGAGACCTAAGCAATGTATTTTTCTTGGGATAGATTAGTAGTAGTATTACTATTAGTATTTGTGAGTTGTTTCTAGTATATTTGAAAAGTATTTTTCAAGTTATTATAACACACTCACCTTCTTGTTTGATCTTGTAGCTAGAGTTTACAAAATATGTGGGTTACCAAAGGCTTGGAGGAGTGGATTTCAGATCTGGAAATCCATTTTTTCAGCCATCTAAAGCTTCTTACATTTTCTATTTTCATTTTCGGCCACATATATATTGATTTCTAGCACTATTTTCATCTAAATTTGCAATCTAATCTCTCTTTTTATGTTCTGGTTTTTTATTAAATAATTTCTATGATTTATGCTATCATAAAATAACTTGTTCCAAGTCATTTTTAGTAGTTTCCAGAAAAAAATAGCTTGTTGTTTTTTGCAGGTTTAAGGGGGATTTATACATATTTTTTATCCCAAAAGGCTCAAGGAAGCCTCTAATAATTTGGGTGCCAACCCCTCTTCTCTATTTCATTCTCTAAGCATTGTAAGCAGCCTAAGGGAGTCTCTTAGGCTTGCATTCTTTATCTCTCTTTTCAAGTGTAAAATTTGTAATAGTGATTGGATTTTCCATCCATGGAATATCGTCAAGGCTGTATTTAAATTTATTTTTCTGCATTTTTTTTATTTACCCACCTTGGCCAAAACCGATAGGCTTGTCCTCCATCTTGTGCCATAATTGTGAGGTTTGTTATCACTAAAATTTCGTCCGCAAATGGTTACAAGAATCCAACATCTTCAAACAACTATTAGTTCACCCATGGACCAAAAATGACCAAAAAACATTTCCAAAAGGTCCAAAACTATACAACCAGTTATAAAATTAGGATGCCCTATGACTATATAGGGAGCGCCCGCACATGCGCCATTAAGAAATGCCGGAAAAGCGCACATGCGCACGATGCGCAATTGTGGATGCTAAAATCCACGCACACCTGATAACGATGCATTTATGATGTTGGTTGGCCTCCCACCCACTTCTGGTTCATCTTCCAAGTCGATTTGACATTCAAATCTCAGTTGAATCCGATTGGGTGGCTGTTCAAAGACCTAAAGGTGCCCTAAAAAGCCCCTTGTTCACACTAAAAGTTGGTTGCATAATACCTCAAAGTTGTGCTATAAAAAGAGGCCATGGGTGCACTACATCTTCAAGGAATTCATTTGTAAGGTTATGCTGCTGCTATTCTCTTAGGGAATCCTCTTTTCTCATCAAGAGAATACTAGCACCATTCCATTTGAGCTATTCACATCACCCTTTGAGTGAATTAGCTTGGGATTCTTTCTCCATTTCTTTCAATATTTTAAGTTGTAATAAGAGCTCAATATTGGGGGTCCAAGAGCCCTCCCTTGGAGGAAGAAGGGACCCAAAGTCTCCCTTTCTCCTTGGTGTTTTCTTTTCACTAATACAATCATTTCCATTGGTGACATGAGTCTTGTTTGTTTCTTGTTCTTATGTCCTTATGCACTATATTTTAATTGTTTTTATCATTCCTAGTTTAATTCTTATCTTAGTCTTTCATGCTTTATTCTTCTAACCTTTCCTTTACTGTTGTCTTGCTTAGCTAACCCAACTAAGCTTGTAAGCACCTCTGTTTTTCTCATTTAGGTGACAAAAGAGGCACAATAGATTGGCCCACTAGCATATTTCAAACACAAAACTACATATATAGCATCCCTCAGGGTGCCTCTAGTGCTCCTGCACTAGGTCCTCCCTCTAGTGGAGGTGCCCCACCAACTATAGGTCCCTCAGGTCCTATGGGAAACCTCCCAGTCATCGCAGCTCCGGCTACAACTACTCTGCGGATCAGGGTCCATGACTCTTCCAGAAGCCCAATACACTTCTCTAGGATCCCCTCATCCTAGATACACACCCACATCCCCTCAGGAACTCCCGATAGAACAACCTCTAATTGGCGGCGAAAATCATCAAACTCTCCAATGGCCTCGGCTGAAGGAGCATGTGGCGGATCTGCACTGGGGTCATCATAACGATGTCTCCTAGCTACTCTATCATCATCACCAGGCCTCTCCCCAACATCCTCTCGATGTCGCATCTCCCCTGTTCGTGGCTCTCTCTGCGGTGGTCTCATAGGCCCCTGGAAGACTGGCGCTCTGATCAGCTCGACCTCCTGTCCATGCGGTCCCACATCTACACAAACAAACACATGATAGCATCATCATCCATGCAAATATCAACCATATGATATACTATCTAAGCAAATAAAAAACCAACAACAATAACATCATACCTCAGTGTTGGTCACTATAATTGCTTAATTAATTTCAAACAACCAAG
>SNQJ01S0009019.1:37336-67546 GCA_010110895.2 Picea sitchensis
AAATATGGACACTTCTGCACTTCTAATCAATGGTTAGGTTCAAAAGTAATGTAAAGTATTATGAAAAACAAATTAAACATATAGTAATGAGAAAGGACGTTGTATACCTTGGGGTGATCAGATGAAGTGATAATATGAGTCTAAATACAGGTGATGAAGGGTATAATAATGGCAAAAAGTATGAGCAAAAAGGTACAATATGTGGTCCCAACACTCAGCAGTCGAATATCTCTCCTGGGGGTAATATCATCTCGGGATCATCACGGAAATCTATCCCACTGTATGGAAACTACAATATGATCTGTGGCATCTAACGCCACACCTATGAATCCTCGACCATGAATTAATGGCCACCCTCCCCACCCCCATGAAAAACCAAAATCATCGCCCACCACTGTAGGCGTTGCTCTCACGCACTCGGTGGGTCTAACAAAACTCTTGGGCACAACATAGGCACCCTCTCTAGAAACCAAGCCACCAGAATAGATCCAAAAGACAAATCCCCTGAGTTGGTCACTCGACATATGGTGATTTTTCCCACCATATTTTCATGCAGCATCAAGCCCCAGGAAAAATTCTCACCGCCTAGTACTTGCTGCATGATCCTCAATTGGCTACCACTAATCCACTGAGGCGCGAGCGACCCATAAAATCTCACAATCATTGCTAACACGCAACGATGTACCAGGGCATCCATCGCCCCAATCCTCACCACTGACCCAGACATAAAATCCTCTACCGAACAATATGTCTGGGAAAGGGTAGCTAACTTCCCCTCTCCAACTATCACCTGCTCGACCGGTAGCAGGGTTCCCTGAAACGGGAGCCCAGTCAGAAAATAGGCATCCTCCTTAGTAGAGATTTCCAAGTGCTCCCCATGCACAATAAAACACTGTAAATCCAGACTCCACATACAAATCAAGAATTGCAGTAGATACTCCTGTGCCCTCACCAGTGAGCACTCAAAAAACTTCAGTAGCCCACAGGCTGCCAAAGAACCACAAACCGTCGGCTCCTCATCCCTCACGGCCTCCCTTAGTTGTGCCCATATCCTCTCTCTCCAATGGATCGGCATCATCACAAATGATCACCTACATCCACATATACAATACTCGATCAACCATCACAACTCATCAAAACACCAAAAATCTCCCAAAAAGATAAGTTTTTTCTCACCCTCAGCTTTGCCTCAAGGGTGCAGATTTTATCCCCATGGGCATGCACACATGCACACCTGTTCACCTCATAGGCATGCATGTATGCGTGCATGTTTATCCCACAGGTGTGCATCAGATGCGTGCCTATTCACTACACAGTTGCACACTTATGCGCAACTATCAGAAACACAGTCGTGCACATATGTGTGATTGTGCTTCAAACAGGCGTATATCCCATGCACGCCTATTTTCCCAAATTGAGCGCCCCTGTGCATGAATGTGCCCATTATATCCGCGCACTTGTGCATGGGTTTCCATTGATCACCCACGCATTTGGGGGGCCCCACTCCCAAAAACCCACCGTACAGCCATTCATACGGTCCTACCCAAAAATTGACACCTAACTACTGTACAGGAGGATGAGACCACTAACCTAACTCTCACACCTCCCAGCTTGGCTTCCTCACACTCCTAGAATCTTCGAATCTGTTATGGAATCTCCTCTCAAATCACTATAGCAGCATGTACAAATGAGGTGGCAATGTAGGCCCTACAACTATATATAGGCCCTTTCTGCGAAAACTTCCATACTCCCTTCCGGGAGCTCCCGACACCTATTTTTTGATCCGTCTTCAACCACGGGATCATGATCCTACTACCTACACAGCCATACTTCCCAGGTCACCATCCATCCCCGGCCCCAAGGGAGCCATTTTATCATACCCCTTTCAGGTACGCATGCTCATGTTCAAAATGATCAAATAACTATTTTATGTTTGTTATCTTCAGATATTGTTCATGTCGAGTATTTGGTTTTAATGTGTGCAGGTACTTGGACCTCACAAATCCATGCAGCCCCTGCAAGTATATGATCGACACTAGCATGTATTCATTCCCTTTGAATATCAACTGCATCTTCTAGTTCCACCCTCAGACATTTTCCTATAGGACACCCCCATCCAGTTCTGCAATACTCTCACCTCTGCTGCATTTTTAGTACTGTCACCCGATAGCGCTCTTCCCCACATGAGTTGTCCCATTCTAAGTTCCCCTTGACCCTTTGACACTCATGTTGATTTCACCCCCTAGGGATGGGAGTCCCAATAGTCTTACGCATGTTTGAGAATAATCCATATACTTCTTCTCCTCATATTGCTAGCCTTCCCCTTGGACTCCCAGGATATTTCTTCACAATTCTCATTGGACTGCACCCTCGTAGTACCATTAGCCCCCCATTTCATCCAACATCAGTTTTCCCATCTTCAAATTCACCTTCATTAAATTCCCTCATACAGAGACCCACCCATGGGGCCCCTCACCCTCCACCAGTTCCTTACACACCTTGCGCCCTCATCGGCCAAGCCATTTTTCACTGGGGCACTCATTTCTGTATTTATAAACTCATCCCCAATTATTAATTTTTTTAGCAATTGTACAAAGCCTTTGTTTCCAACATTCACATAGCTTTTTTTCGTCACCTCTGGTGACCTTCTTCCTTTTTGGAAAATGAAACCCATGTCTCTCTTGGTTGCGGCATCCATTATCTTCTACTCCTGTTGACATCGTCCATAAACCCCGAGTATCCCACAGGTCACCTCCCTCTTCTCTCTAAGTTTGTTCACTTTGTCCCGCCTCTGGCACAACTTATCCCCCATCTGGTTATCCCCCTGACACTTGACCTAGTTGTACGGTTGCTGCCACTTTACATATATCCCCAACCAAGGGAAGTCTTGAGTCTCCACCCATATTGAATTCATCCATGTACCTCCTCAGTCTTTGATCTCATATAGTGAATTTCCCGAAGCCCTTGGCTTCTTGGAGCCGCATCTCCCTTTTTTCGACATCAACACAGTTTCCAGAAGGGTGACAATATCTTGACTCTCATTACCTTTACAATGAGGAGTCTCGAATGGCACAGGGAGAACCATCATTGCTCTCTGATGTCATTGACCCCCATAAAATTTGACTTCAACACTTTTTCTTGTTACGATGGGCTTACTTTGCGACTATTGTAGTTGTTTTTATATTTTCCGAAGACCTATGAAATTTTTTGGGCCATAAATTCCCACCAAATCCTTGATACTTCCTACAAGTGTCATTGCTTACTTTTCAGAGTATTGTTCCTCATCAGAATTTTCCTCTGCTCTTATCAACACGCCCCTGAGGGTGTTGCACTCATATTCACCAACATACCACTTCAGCTACTGTCTTACACATGTTTTGAGTTACATGACAGGTTCCCTTCTCCCTCCAACAGTCTTGATACTCTCACTATCACTCTTTCTTACAATGGCACTCTAAGTAGAAGAAACATTGATGAATTTTGGCTACACGTATGCTCCTAACCTCATCCATCAGGGGGCATCTGTTATCACTGAAATTTCGTTCGCAAATGGTTACAAGAATCCAACATCTTCAAACAACTATTAGTTCACCCATGGACCAAAAATGACCAAAAATAATTTCCAAAAGGTCCAAAACTATACAACCAGTTATAAAATTAGGATGCGCTGTGACTATACAAGGAGCGTGCGCACATGTGCCATCAAGAAACGAAGGAAAAGAACATATGCACACGATGCGTGACTGTGGATGCTAAAAGTCGCGCACACCTGCGAATGGTGCATTTATGATGTTGGTCAACCTCCCACCCACTTCTGGTTCATCTTCCAAGTTGATTTGACATCCAAATCTCGGTTGAGTCTGGCTGGGTGGATGGTCAAAGACCTAAAGGTGCCCTAAACAGCCCCTTGTTCACACTAAAAGATGATTGCATAATACCTCAAAGTTGTGCTATAAAAATAGGCCATGGGTGCACTACATCTTCAAGGAATTCATTTGTAAGGTTATGCTTCTGCTATTCTCTTGGGGAATCCTATTTTATCATCAAGAGCATACTAGCACCATTCCATTTGAGCTATTCACATCACCCTTTGAGTGAATTAGCTTGGGATTCTTTCACCATTTCTTTCAAGTTTTTAATTTGTAAGAAGATGTCAATCTTGGGGGTCCAAGATTTCTCCCTTGGAGGAAGAAGGGACCCAAAGTCTCCCTTTCTCCTTGGTGTTTTCTTTTCACTAATACAATCCTTTCCATTGGTGACATGAGTCTTGTTTGTTTCTTGTTCTTATGTCCTTATGCACTATAGTTTAATTGTTTTTATCATTCCTAGTTTAATTCTTATCTTATTCTTTCATGCTTTATTTTTCTAACCCTTTCCTTTACTGTTGTCTTGCTTAGCTAACCCAACTAATATTGTAAGCATCTCTGTTTTGCTCATTTAGATAACAAAAGAGGCGCAACAAGGTTGTTATTTTATTTTAAAGTCATTTAATTTATTTAATTTCACCCACACCTTGCATAGTGTTTGGCTTTGCCATCTATGCGATATCCTAAAGTCTATTTTAAGTTAACTTGTTTGCAAAGTAATCAAATTGGATCCCCACCTGTTGCCCTGTATTCCCTCCCCTTGCCACATTGTGGATCTTGGGTAACTAAGAAAGGGAAATAGATTGAGAGGCTAGATTAATTAGGCACCCAATTTATTGTTGCTTCTACTGCAAAAAATGGTGACTTGGGAGGCTAGAAGGGGTTGAAGTCGGGGACAGTTTCATGACACTATGTGTCCTTGCTGAGTGCGCAAGCATTTTGGATTTGACTTGTGGAGCTAGGGAAGAACCTTATTTGTTCTTCTTCTTGAGCACCCAAAATTTCCATTTGGTTTAGGGGATAAGAATTAAGGTTAGTCACATAGTGTAGGCTTTCATATTTCACACTTAATTTCCCCCTAATTCAAGAGAGACCTAAAACTTTCTAAAATTAACCTACACTCTCTTTCACAAAATTTTCTTTTCAAGTTTGCAATTTACTTTTCAAGCAAGTTACTTTTTCAAGCAATTTATTTTCCAACAAATTCTTTAATTGTGGATATTTACTTGTTTTAAAGCATTCTTTATTTATTTGAGCATAATTGGTCTAAGTGTAAAGTTACTCATTATGTAGATATTTCATAACATTGTTTCATTCTTGTATAGTTGTATATTTGTTGTATAATTCATTAAATCAATTTTGGGGTAATCTTTAGGCACTTGTCTATTTTTTTATTTACAAATAAAGGGTTTTCTTGTCATTAAAGGAATTGCACATTTGCATTTGTTGCTTTTCATTGGGTTGGGTTGTCTTAATTAATAACTAAATTAACTCCTAGAACTTAAATGAACTTTCACATAGTTTAATAGGGTCTACCCCCCTTGGCTTCCCTAGGAGTGAGCCTAGACGGAAGGATTCTAGAATGAGGTGACAGTGGGTCTGAATTTAGGTTTGTGCCTACAAGGACACACCAGGTGGGTTGGAGACTTCTCCATGATTGTAGGTGTGTATAAGGATGACAACACCATCCACTTCAAAAGACACGATTTCTTTCTTAAGGTCGATAGCAACAAAATTCTCATAATCCAAATCAATGCCTAGTAAACATGGGTATGGAACCTTCTTCCCCATGATTTCTATAACCTAGAAATAAACCATTCTCTTGAATCCATCTAAGTCCATTTCAACATTTTTCAGTCTCCCAATAGGATAGATACAATATTGATTGGCCATCTACAACTAAATGGGCGAATAGACCAGCTTGGGATTACCCATGGATTCCCAAGCTTTATTTGGTAAGATGTTGACGTCAAACCCTAAATCTAACATAACATCATTAATGTTATAGCCATCAATGTGAGTATTTATTCTAAATTCCCTTCCAGATCACCGCTTTCTTCTCTGTATTCTACCTATATGTATTTTGGGAAGATGATCCACAATTAACTCTTCTGGGTTCATTTCAATCCCTAAAATCCCCTTGAGCTTGTTCTAGAACTCCTCAGTGAGTTTTTCATCATCCAATATATCATAAAGTAAGCATAACCACAATTCAATAGTATGTCGGGGTCTCACTAGAGGATCTTTCTATGCCACACAATTCTCCGCAATTTTATATGTAAGCTCATGGATTGAGTTTGTAGGTATCGGTGTTGCAGGACTAGGAATCTATCGAAATATCTCAACAATGTCCTTAAAAAATTGTTTTTTTGCAAAGGGGTCATATCTAACAAATTTTGGTATTTCCTTGTAGAGATTACTTTGAGTTGAATTTTCAATATCAACACTAGTATTTTTTCCTCCTCTAGTAATAATATTAATATTGGGTGTTTTTTCCTTAGTGACAGGTCGAGGCTATGAATTTATCAAATTGGCACCTTGTTATCTTGTACGATACTCCCACTTTGCAATCAACTCAGGACAATCCTTGATGGCTTGGGTGTTGTTCCTATAGTGGGCACACCAAGGACATCTTAGAAGAGGATAATCTCTAGCGATATGTCCCTGCTCATCAAAATTATAACATCGAGGTGGCCCTCTTACGTTAGTTCGTCCACCTTTGAAACCTCCACCACATCTAGGTCCTACTCCAAAGACTTGAGGAGCTTCATCAAACCTAAATGCATATTGATCTAGTTTGTTCATAGGCAGAGAGAGCATATTGATAGGGTGAGTCATTCAGTTATGGCAGGCATAGCATGATTGCAGGGGGGCATTACCCAAGTTCATATTTTGATCAACAACATGCGGAAAGACAGAGGTTGATTATAAGGGGAGAAACCCTTTTCCATTGATGTCAAAGGGGGAGAGTAACTTCAGAGGAGAGAAGCATCATCATAGGTGGAGTTTGTGTATGAAGTTAGCATATTCCCTCAATGACAAAGGGGGGTATTGTTGGACATATTGTCATTGATGTCAAGAGTCGATGCCATTGTAATATGATGATAAGTTGTTATGATGAATTTTCATTAATGAGTTTTCATTGATGAATTTTCCTTGATGTCTAGAGTATAACAGTATGTAGATATTCAAGGTCAGAATCAAGGAAATTAATCAATGATAACTCATCAATGACAATTCATCATAAAAACTTATCATCGCATCACAATGACATCAACTGTTGACAGAAATGACAACATATCAATGACAATATGTCCAACAATCTCCCCCTTTGTCATTCAGGGAAACACACTAAATTCATACACAAACTCCCCCTGTGATGATGCTTCTCTCCTCTTAAATTACTCTGCCCCTTTGACATCAATGGCAAAGGGTTTCTCCCCTTATGATCAACCTCTGTCTGTCTGCATGTTGTTGATAAAAATATGAACTTGAGTAACTCCCTATGCAATCATGCTCTTCTTGCCATAACTGAATGAATCCCCCTATCAATATGCTTTCTCTACCTCCGACTACTCTCCTCCTTTGTTTCTGAAAGGGTATATTTTCCTGACAAAATCTCTTCCCCTGTCAATTTACTAACTTTTTATCTCAGTCCATTGGTATATTTGTGTTCAAATAAGTAGTATTATTGATACCAACTTGTAGTGATACCCATTTGTAGTGATCAAGTATTTCAAAACTTAATATAATTACTTTATTATTTAACAACCAAAATACTCTTCCTGAGTTTTTAATGACTTTCCTTTGTCAAATAGAACAAGAGTATGAATCTTTACTGATCTTTTTTATTTGATTTTTATTCTTCTTTGATATTTCACAGGAATATCAATTGAGGAATGATACCAATTGATTTAAATACCAATTTTATTATCAATTGATACTTTTTGAATGATACTCGAACTTCTCTACTACCTTTATTTTTCCTCTTCTTGTATTCTATAACTAACCCTACTAATGATTTTTCTTTTGACCACTAATCTATAGACAGTCAAGATTTTCCATATGTTAATTTTAAAAACTCTATAGATTTTCATTGATATGTAGTCATTGATGTCAACAGTTGATGTCATTGTGATGTGATGATAAGTTGTTATGATGAATTGTCATTGAAGAGTTATCATTGATGTCAACAGTATAATAGTATGAAGAGATTAAAGATCATAAGCAAGGACATTAATCAAAGATCAGAAAGAAGAGAACATTGTAGAAATGACATCGGGATCGAAATACCCATGGGACAAATGAGGATCATCAAATCTGGGAGTTAAAAAGAGAACGACCAATGGAGGATTGGTCAACGATCATATCAATTCATGACCGTTGGATATGCAAGCGCCGGATCAAGGGTAGGGATTCATTATGGAGAATGAAGGGAGAATTAAACAATGCTTTAATTCCAATCCCATAATTAGTCTAGACCGTCGATCGTCACTCACCAATAGATCCACAGTTGGAATTAGTTGCACTGCCAACGATTAGTTTCCATTGCAGAGCTCGGTGATAGTTTTAAACATCGTGATATTTGGGATACTACAATCATCCCTAATCATTGATCTACTCAAGGATCATTCTCAACCGTTGGATCATAGAGGAAACCTACATAAAGAAGGAAAATAATCATATCCATTGATGTAGATTTTGGGACAAATCATGACCTTCATATCAAGGGGAAATCAGAATAATTAGATCTCAACTGACAGATCTAAAGCAGGATCTTCGAAAGATAACTTATTCGTTGGATTAAATATGAGTAGAACAATAGTCAACCCCAGCACTAACTACTCCAGAAAAAAGAATCCCAGAACATGTAAGATTACCTGAAGGCCAAAGTCCTGAAGTGGACATGAGTCGTCCAATCCAAGGAAAAATTCACATAATATACTGACCATTGGATTGAGTAAAGTGGATGGATAGTGTAAGCCACAAATGTTCCGAAGAGGAAATTATTTGTTCGACCAGAGAAATATTTCGAGAGTCATATTGACTTTCTGATCTATATAAAGTGGAAGGATAGGATAAGCAAAGATGAAGGCCAAAGCCCTGAAGTCTCGAAGTAAATGAGGATTATCATATCTAGAAAATGCATGATGGTCATTAGATCAAAATAGTGGTCAGCTTGAGGTGCTGACCACTTTGGTGAAAATGGGTTGAGAACATGTAAATTCACCCGAAGAGTCGAAGGACAAAGTCATTCTCAGTTGTCGATCTGAGATACATTTTGGGAGTTAGGACAACTATTAGATCCCGGAGAAGAACATGTGCCACATGAGGAGATCCACGTCGGTAAGGCTACATCAACAAGGACACGTGGCTAAATCAGATGATGACAAGTGTAAAGTGCAGTTGGCATTTCAAGTATGCGTAAGTCACAAATGTAAGTGACACATGGCCGCCACTCAGTCAGTTCCACATCAACAAGTGATGTCAACAAGTTACGTCACTCTGATAGTTTTTACTTTGGGAGTTTCACCACTAGAAAATTCCCAAAGTCTTGAAGTTCTGAAATGAATGAGAACCATTCATCATGCAAATAAAATATCGACCATCTGATATACTATGGTGAAATATGCTTTGGGATATTTGAAAGATTACAAAGGCTAGAAGTCAAGAAGGACAAAGTCCCAAAGTAACGACAGTCGTCCATATCATCATGCTATTAAAACATGATCACCAATCTTGACAAGTGATTAAGAACTTATTTAGTCCAACATCTGGTCACTGCCTATGGTCATATGGAATAAATAAATAAGATTAAAAGAAGAGGCAGCGCTTAAATTAATAAGACCGTGGTCCTGTGCTTGTGGCCATATGAAAATGGTTTGAAGGAAGTGCCTCATACATATTTAATTCGATAGAGAATTAACACTAGAACACTACAAAGAATCGATAAAAGATCAAATATGATATGTTGGTGAATTGAGAACACAACAGAAGCATGAGTACAATATAGTGAGTCGATCCATGTCTGTGATCAACTCATGAAGACAAAAGAACTGACACACAGTCATGATTAAAAGAGAGTTAATTCATGAGAATTATGAATAAAGAATAAAAAGGAAAAATGATATTATTTAAAGTTTAATATTATCATTTAAATGAAAAGGTACAATGGTTCAAATATCAAAATATGCAATGATTCAAATTCACACCAGTTGGAAGACTATATAAACAAGAAAAAATGGTGAGAAAAAGTGTAGTTGAATTTGTTGAACTATATATATTTATATATAATGGATTGAATGAAGGTTCAGTCTATCAGGCTGGTGCCTGTTTACACGTTGGGTCTTGTATGAGGATTGGATTCCTCACATCTCATTTGGATCTGAGATCAACAAGCTAGGACTTGTTATGAGGGTTGGATTCCTTATTTCTCAGTTGGATCTGAGAACTACAAGCCGAGTCTTATAATAGAGAGTTGGGTCTCTCATATTTTCTTAAAGTTGAAGATATTTAAAGATTGATATTATGTATTCATTCAAGTTAAATAAATAAATAAAATATTTATTCTTTTATATATTGGTTGAGAAAATGAAATAAATATATGTTGTTCAGTTAATTTATGAAAAGTGGAAAATTGTCCAAAGTTTTGTGATACTGATTCACCCCGCCCTCTCAGTGTCAAGTTTCCATTTCAACATAGACCATCTTGGGCTTACACATGGCTTCCCAAGTTTTCTTCAGTAAGATGTTGACGTCAAACTCCAAATCTAACATAACATCATTAATTTCATTGTCGTCAATGTGAGTATTTATTCTAAATTCCCTTCCAGATCACTGCTTCCTTCCTTGTATTCTACCTATATGTATTTCAAGAAGATGATCCATAATCAACTCTTCTAGGTTCATTTCAATCCCTAAAATCCCCTCGAGCTTGTTCTAGAACTCCTCAATGAGTTTTTGATAATCCAGTATATCAGAAAGTAAGCGGAACCACAATTCAATAGTATGTTGGGGTCTCACTAGAGGATCTTTCTATTCCACGCAATGCTTCGCAAGTTTAGATGGAATCTCATGGATTGAGTCTGTAGGTATTGATGTCGTAGGATTAGGAATCTATCGAAATATCTCAAGAACGTCCTTAAAAAATTGTTTTTGTGCAAAGGGGTCATATCTAACAAATTTTGGTACTACCTTGCAAAGCTTACTTTGAGTTGAATTTTGAATATCAGCACTAGTATTTGTTCCTACTCTAGTAATAATATTAATATTGGATGATTTTTCCTTAGTGATAGGTCAGGGCTATGAATTTATCAAATTGGCACCTTGCTATCTTCTGCGATCCTCCAACTTTGCAATCAACTTGGGACAATCCTCGGTGGCTTGGGTTTTGTTCCTATAGTGGGCACACCAAATATTTCTTAGAAGAGGATAATCTCTAGAGACATGTCCCTGTTAATCACAATTATAAAACTGAGCTAGACCTCTTACGCTAGTTCGTCCACCTCTGAAACATCCACCAACCTCTAGGTCCTCCTCCAAATACTTGAGGATCTTCATAAACCTTGAATGTAGATCGATCTAGTCAGGGATGATTTTAAGGATGGAAATTTATTTTAAAATGTAGAGACCTTGGTGAATCTTACTAATCCTTCATATTCAAACTATAAATGTTGGGCAATATTTTTGTAAAAATATTCAAATTTCTAAGGATTTTGGTGATTTTTAAGGTAAAATAATTTTATCCTATAGAATTTGGGCGAATCATTTTTAAAATAGAGAATCTTGTTTTTAGAAAAACCATGGAAAACTAGCCCATGAGCGAAATTTAGCCCCTAAAATCATCCATGGATCTAGTCTGTTCGCAAGTACATCCAGAGCGTGAAACTGTTTGGTGATGTGAGTAGGGGTGTTCTGAGAAATATTACCCTTTAGACAAGTTAATATCCCCTTTGGACCAAGACCCCTTCTTTGGTCCAAAGATAGAAGTAAACAAATGGTTGCTACTTTCTTTATAGATCTAGTTCATTAACCTATAGAAATAAGGACAAAGAAACACCTATTTCCTGAAGCTTTTCCTCTTTTCCCTGTCCTTTTCCCTCGTTGTTCTAATTCCTTCAGGAATCAAAGAGACTTGTAAGACAAAGGAAAACATTTCTAATTATACTAGATTTCGTTAGATAAAAACCATATCTATCTATACCTGATTTGACTTAAGCATAGACATTACAATGAACAATCATAATGAAAGGAATAAGCCAAGTTAATATTAATAGAAAGACAAAAGATCATTATATAGGATTTGGAGGCTTAACCACCATGGAGAAAATCACTCACTAGATCCACTAAATTGGGATCTCCAATATTTTGAGGGAGAAAATATCTCTCAAGTATTTTAGGGAGAAAATATCTCTTAGGGATTTTAAGGAGGAAATATATCAGAGTAAAATGTGTTCAGGACAGGGGTGCATTTTTGGAGGATTAGACAATGTCGAGTGGGTTCCCATGGATAACTTAAGAAAATTTCACAATAGTCATTATTCGAAGTACCCTAAATGTTTTGGAAGGCATGGTATTGTACAGGGCCATGGAAAGGTGCAACAACTATGACTTGTGCAACTCCCCCCTATGGTCCCATTGGTGGGGACGCCATTGGTTGTAGAGGAGGTCCTATACCCCTCATTCTAGGAATCCGTTCATTGTATAAGTATAGAAACCAGTACACCAAACTTGTGGGCAGTCTTATATAGGAATGGGCAGTTATTGAATCTTATTAGTTAGGGAATAAATATGGCCCTGCAGTTGCGTAATATTATAGTTATTGGGTGGTCTTGTTACCTGCAAGTTGCCAGGATATCTCTCCATTGCCTCAATTTTATTGGCATGTTTTAGGGATTCCCCCAGGGTAGTTATACACTATTGGGTTCATGGGATCTGAATTAATGGTAAAATTCCCCGAATAAACCATTCTCGTTGGTGGTCTTCATGAATATGGTTGGATAATTTCCCTATTGTGTCTTTGAATCTTTGGTTATAATCCCAAGAAAATTCCCCATCTCTCTGTTTGATTTCTCACAGTTCAGAAAGAGCTTGTTGCTTGTATTGGGGTAGTTTAAATTTAACAATAATTTTTTTTTTGGCTTGTGGTAAAGGAAATGGTTTCCCCTGGGGATTCGCTGGTTTGATGGATTTCATGTAGCATTTTAATTCACGACCCATTAATGTGGTAGGAAAATCAACTAATTTATTAGCATCCAAAGTTCCATGAGACTACTAGATGGCCTCACATAGGAACCAATGTTGTTCCACATCCTCATCCCCTTTACCCCAAAATTCTAGGTATCAGGTGAGGGATCAGACGTGTTGATGAACCATGGGAGGATTTGGGGATCCTATAAAAAAAATCCTATAGGTATTCATTGTGATAACACTAAAGAAATTTATATACTATTGCTATTGGTACAATTTGAATTGGTTGGACTAGAATGAGGAGAAATGAAAAAAATATGGGAGATTTTACTGTAGAATTTACTGGATTGGAAGATTGCATTTAGGGACTGGGTGATCCAAGGCTAGTTCCTGTGTCTTTGGGATGGGATTCTTTAAACTAGGGGGTTGCATTAAGAGGCCATATTGCATCAGGTCCTATAGTATACTTCACATCTTCTGGCGATGCAGGGGTTGATTATGCCATAACTTCTACAGAGATTACAACTGAGTCTTGATCCTCGGTGGTGACTTCGATCATGATTCTTTCTTTCAAATTTTCTCCATATCATTTATTCTCTCTAGAAATCTCATCTTTCTCTCTAAAAATCTACTTTACCCATTGATTGGCCAACCTTCCACATAATTGAAACTCTTTCAAATTCTCTAACTCTTTTGTATGACTCTTCTTGAGGATGATCTCCTTGCGCAATTGATCAGACCTCTTCATCAACTTTAACATATTCTCTCACCATCACTTTTCAAGCACCACAACCATTTTCGTAGCCTACTTTTCTTTGACACTCTTCTCACGAAGACCCCCCATACCTCCATAACTTTCGTATCCTAAGTCATGGATCCTCACCTGAATCACCTGCCCCTCATGTGTAAAGGGTTTTACTTGGCCATTTCAACCAAAGGAACTGATAACATTCCTTCTTCCGCCAATAAGATATTCATCCACAATGAAATTTCTCTCAGTAATCTCCCTCGGGATCCCTCATAAAATAATGCTTCTACCTTTGTAAATGACTTGTGATCTCTCATGGAAAATTCAATGATGTATCCTTCTAGGGTAGTGTGGACCTAGAAGTCCACAACTTGAAAAATATGGTGATCTAACTTATGAAGAGAAGCAAGTTGCTCAATTGTCCAATTAAATTTTTTCTTTGTGCGATCTTTAAATTATGTAACTTCTTGCAACTGGTTGAGCCACTGGTATACCTCCTCTGGGAATCAAATCCAAAATATTTTGTATTGATTGCTGGCTGGTTCAGAATAAAATACCATGTCCTTCACAACCCTTAAACTTTTTTATCGTAGCTCGGTTTCTTGGAATATAAACTCGTCACTCCTTTTTTCCCACCATCTTTCAATGTCAGACTTAAATATGTGATTCTCCAATCTCTGCAAACTCTCTTAGAAGTCAGGTCCTAGAATCAGAACCATTTTTTGGCTTGAAATTGAAGACCAGGGTTCTCGGAGGTTACAAACAAAGGTAATATTGTAGTCTAGTTGCACTGGTATATTCAACCTTCTGCAAGGGAGGGAGGTCTCCCCTGAAGAATAGGAGAGACTTTATGTGATAAATTGAGTTAGAGAGGATGCATCATCATATCTAGCAACTCATAGCACAAATCCATACTTAAATGTATAGATATCATATCATTAGAAGTCTTAAATTGGTAAGCACAATGAACAGTTTGTGTGGCACAACATTAAAGTTAACACATACATTAAAAAAGTTGTTAAAACAATAATGCACTTAGTAAATACACAACACATAACAAATTACACAATAAAGAGTCCATATATTCATCCTCGTAATAAAAAATTTTAATTAATTGAATCATCCATCATATATCCATACCCAAACTGTCATATACATAGTTGTTCTTCATATCCAGACTTATACACTAGGATCGATAATTAGATATCCAATCTGGACTCTTACATTCTACGTAGTTGCAGGTCTTTCTCAGTTATGCTCCATGAAAACAAAATTCAAAACCCCACAACAGCATAGCAATAAATACAAACCCAATTTAAAACCCATAATAGAAACTTAGGACAGACCAGAAAACACAAGAACAAAATCAAACATAATCGAACATAATTGAACTAGACTCGAACTGAACTGAACCCCAACCCATTTACATAAACCCATGCTTTATAAATTTTCCTCAGGACTCATTGGATTCTTGATTCCGATGTTACAATTTCTTGATTCTACGTCCTTTTGGCATGCCCTCGAACATTCTATATATTTTTGCTACCTTTTCAGCTGGCACGTCACTCTTTTTCCTTGCTGGTGTGATGATAGTTATCTTTACACCACTTGTATCTAATTTTGATGTGCTATGCAGTTCCACATAACCTTTATGCCTCTGAAAAAATATTTTTTCAAAACAAAGGTCCCAACAATACTCATTTAATGGAATATTTTCTAAGTTATTCCATATTATTCCCTCCTTTCTTTGAATACAATAACACAATTCATAACAAATATAATTCATAGGAATAAGAGATGGTATAAATTGAGCAGAAGGATGAAAGTATTTGTCTTAAATATGCACTTATACAAGCTCATATTCATGAGGAAAATATTGCTTAGTAGATAAATTTGATGTATCTTCAAGACCACTCATAACCTTGTCATCCCATAGTGACAAAATTCTATTACACTCCACTCTCCTATAATATGTAATTTGTTGTCGAAGAACAATAGAAGGAAAGGGATGTTGATGCAAAATTGATCAATAAAATCCATGACAATACAAATTTGATGAGCACTTATACATGTGACAAAGAGATCTTCCTTTCTATAAACACAATATTTGACAATGCTCTTCTGACATTAAGTTTGTAATCTCGAATCCAAGAACATAATGATAAAAAAGTGGACGATTATGTCTTTAATAATGATGATGCTTCCTAGGATGAAATAAAAAATAATTAACCACTCATTGATGGTGTCAAGATTACAATTGTGGAAGTCTCAACAATAAATGTGGTTCAAATAGTTACATAGACCTTAATCAAGTATGAAAATCTCTTGATGATTTAAAGGCTCCAATCTTCAATGAAGAAACAATCTCAAATATCAAATTGCTTGTCATGCACCATGATAAATATGATTTTGGTAGAGAGGTAATTATGATGGGAAATCATCTAGAACAAACACGTAAAGTGACGAGGAACTATCTAGAACAACCACGTAAAGTCATGGGCCTTCAATTTTTCTATTTTATGTCTCATCTTATGTCTAAGTTTGATATAGTTGTCATATATAAGTTTTTGATGTTTGTGTTTCACCATGAGCCTTCATCCCAATTTAAGGAGGTTGTCTCTATTTCATATGGTATTTCTGTTGGATTTAGAGGAATGACAACCTTTCATTTCCCTTTTTAGAAAATCATTCAGTCCTTAGCACAATACCCTTCATGGCCTGTATCCAAGGCCTTTCAATTATGACTTTGAATGAATCCCTTTCACTAGCCTTCTCCATGAATCCAAAATCATTTTTTTTGCAAAAATATATCATATAGCTATTGAATATAGATTCATATTGTGGTATTTCTTCAAGATAACAAGCCAAACTTGGCATCTTATCCTCATATCTCATTTGATATGGTGTATATTGTGGTAGTGATTCAAGCTAAAGAGATAAAATTTGTTAGCTTTTCCTCATATTTGGAACTCTCTAGAGAAGTTTATATTGATCTATTATATACTTCACTTCCTTTTTATTTTTCAAGTGGATAGAAATGTTTCTATAGTGACATTATAAATGTGCATATATTGATGTTTAAAATGTTGTCCCAATAGAATAAATGTCACAATACTAAGGATATTGTTCCATTAACATTGTTGATGTGGAATTATAGATGAGATATATTGATGTGGCATTGCTAGCATGGAAAATTTCTAGCAATGCTATGATGATGTGGCTATTGCTAATGCGACACATTGTTCACATGGCATAGTTGATGTTCCATATGTTGACTTGGTGAATTGTTGACACTGTGTGACATGGCATAGTTTGAAATGATTAATACGTTTCTATATTGATGTTAGAAACATTAATATGACAAGTACATATCATTTCGATGTTGATAGAAGTGAATGCACAAAGGAAAACATTTGTATATAATGATAACATGAACACATAAATGAGACCAAGCTTGTAGTCATAATGAGAAAGTGAAAGATTTCTTATAAAGGGTTACAAGCTAGTCAAGGAAACCAATATTTCATTCATAATGATAAAGAAAAATCTTTCTTTTAAAGGGTTACAAGCTAGTCAAGTCAATCCATTTTATGAATGTGGGATAGACCAAGAAACACATTAAATTGAAATAAAGCATAAAATAACCTAAATTCGAAGTGAATTTATTAATGCCTATGTCTAATATCTAATTGTCCATTATAATCTAACATTTATTTTAATACCCTCCATTAATTGTCAATCTACTAATTACACCAAGTTTATCCCAAAATTATATATATATATATAGGACCCAAAGACTAGGTGAAAATTCTACAATTTGGTCCTCTGTGGGATTGTATTATTGCTTAATAGATCCATCCTATACAAGTTGTCTATTGAATTGTATATCAACATGCTTGGTATACTCATGAAATACTATATTCTTGGCTAGTTTGAGCATCCCTTGATAGCCACAAAGTAGGGATGTCAGCTCTCTTTGTGGAATTTTCATGTCAAAAGCATCCTCTTGATACAAACTTCCTCACACGCTCCTTTCACTACTTCACAATATTCTATTTCTATCAATGATAGGGATAATGCATGTTGCTTCTTGCTAGTCCATATGGTTGCACCCATGCTAACATTGAATACATATTGAGAAGTTGATTTTCTATCATCCACACAACTTTCCTCATATGGATCTGTATACCCACCTAGCCTAGGGTATGTTCTTATGTTGTACAAAATGCCAAAGTTAAGATTATATTTTGTTGGAGTTACTTCACACACACCTATGATTAATTTTTCCTAAGGTTTTTCCTTGTTTATTAGTCATTATCCATTCTCCTATATTTTAGGGGAGAATATTCCACCTCGAGAATATTCTCTTCAGTTTGACTTGTTGAGTGGAGTATAAATGTTGCATTGGTTTTGTCACCATGAAACATTGGGATCATCACCAACTAATGTGCATTTTCCTTGGGATCATCACCCTACTAGTGCATTACTCATGATTCCCTAATGTCCTCCTCATTTCACTCTGTTTCAGTAAGTTAATTGAAGATTGGTAGACTAGTTAACTCAGACTAGGTGGCGACTCACTCCTGTAACTTCCTGAGAGACTAGACTAGGTGGTCGTTTACTCCCATAACTTTTGGTGTGTGTCCATATCACTCTAGACCACCACTATGGCTCAATAGTTACTCATGTATCTTATATCTATTATAAATTATTCACTCTTTGAGTGTGGAATACGATTAATGAGAATTCTTCCATTATTTCTCTTTTGCTTCTTCTTTCTCAATTTCTCTCTGCAAATGTGTGTATTATTGTTTAGCTAGATCTATTATGTTTAGGTTCAATAAATTTACATGGTATCAGAGCTATGTTTCTTGAGCAAGTCAGACAAGCCAAAGAATAAGGAAAATCGACATTTCGGTGAGATAAATCCGTGGTCGTACCTTTCATTATTTATTCCTCCCAAAATATTACGGTTTTGAGGAAACAACCTGCAGAGAAAGTAAATCAACCCGTTTTGGAAATGGGTTTTCAACCATTTGGAGAGATTCATGATTATTTTCTCAGAAAGTAAGCCATAAGATAGCCTCATGAAACTTATATGAATATGTGGCCGTACCTTTCTACAGTGATTGCTCCCCAAATACTACAGTTTTTAGGAAACAAACTACGTGGAAAGTAAATCGTCCCATTTTGGAAGTGGTTTTTCAACCGTTTGGCAAGATTCCTCACCATTTTCTCAGAAAGTAAGCCATAAGATCATCTCTTGAAACTGATATGAATTTTCACTTAAAGTGCCCTTTCTGTTGTGATTTCTTAATTTTTCACTTGTAGATTGAGAGTAAATTTTTAGGGGTTATTAGAAACAGTGGGAGAGATGGATATGACAACTATTATAGAGTCAAACTTGGTGGTAATCCTCACACCATACAATTATTTTGATTGGAATCCTAAGGAAGAATTCCAACTCAAAAGGAAAGGACTGTATAATTTGACGATGGCGAAAGAAACAAAACCTACATCAACGATTGGAAAAATGAGATGGGAAAACCGTAACGATGAGGCCACAGGAATACTTCTTGAGTTAATCTCCACTGATTTATGTCTTCATCTTGTTGCATGCAAGACTCCAAAAGAGTTTTGTACCACCTTGGAAGGACTCTTTGGAAAGTAGGATGAGATGTGAGGTCATATGCTTGAGGTAGAGTTGAATACCTTAGACCCTAAATTTTTTGATAATATATAGGATTTCTTTACTAAATTTAAATATTTTCTATTGATCTTGGGTGAATGTGGTATTGATAAGTCTACACAAGAGAAACAACTTATTCTAACAATCTTGGACAAGCTAGGACCAGAATACGATGTATATGTCTACAATTTCCATTCTAGCATATGTCTTTTTGGAACAAATTGGAAAATGCCTATGTTGTCTCAATTCATTGAGTCTCTTACATAAGAGCAGACAAAACTCATACAGATGGGACTCATGAAATATCCCAAAGAAATTGCACTCACCATGCATGATGCTAAACGATCAACCAAACAGAATGGAAAGGAGGGATATTCCAAACCCTTTAATGATTCTTCAAGTTCCAAAGACTCTTCAGATTCCAAGAAGAAGAAGAAGGGAAAGTAGTGCACTTACTGCAATAAACCGAATCATGAAGAATCCACATGAATGAAGAAACAAATTGATGTTATGGCATAGGCACTTCAACAGAACAACCTTGGAAACTTCAGTCCACAGGGAGTCAAGAAGCGAAAGGAAGAAGATCATGCTCCTAAGAAAGGTAATCATCATGATCTAGTTGCAATTAATTCCTCATCTGATTCATGGATTATAGATTCCAGTGCATCCCATCATATGGCAGCAAAAGAGGAATTTTTCTCTTCCTTGAGTCCATGCTCAAGACCACCTATTCTCATGGGGGATAATACTCTGGTAGCAGTAGCATGAGAAGGGAGACTGGAACTCCACAATGGGAGTTTTGAGAATGTTTTACATGTTCCAAAGCTTTCTATGAATCTTCTCTCAGTTTAT
The DNA here is from genome assembly GCA_010110895.2 of Picea sitchensis. Classification (NCBI taxonomy): domain Eukaryota; kingdom Viridiplantae; phylum Streptophyta; class Pinopsida; order Pinales; family Pinaceae; genus Picea; species Picea sitchensis. The sequence goes on from SNQJ01S0009019.1 coordinate 57,681, forward strand.
TAGATCACTCAGAAAGGTAAAAAGGTTGAATTTACATCAGATTCAGTTTTAGTAATTGACATGCATGACAATTCCATCATTGCAATTGGTGAGGTGGATCATAATTCAAGGTTTTATAAATTCACTAAGTTTTCTGACGATGACTCATTTATTCTACTTACACATAAGGAGAGTACTTTTCATGCACCTCTAGTGAAACATGCATATACTCGTGTGCTTCCATTAGTTTCAAACATCGGAGATGATTCCATACATTTAGATTTTGTACATGGAAATAAGAAGGTAATACAACCAGATAAGAAGCAAATGTTGAAGCTTCATCAGATGGCCAAGAAGGCACATACCACACTTCAGGAAGCATGCAACCTAGCAGGGAATCCATTAGATTTGAGGAGGACTCGATCTCGGCATGAGGATCCTTCTCATGTATTTCCATCTTCAGAACCTATGATGCCCATGCATTGCTATATGGTTCAATCTACTTATCCACATAACTACAATAGGGTTGTGGGAAATCCATTATGGCAAGTTGCCATGCAGAAGGAGTATGACTCACTCCTAAAGAATCAAACTTCACATCCAGTTCCACTTCCACCAAAAATGAATATTTTCAGGTGCAGATGGGTCCATAGGATGAAGAGGTACAAGGCCCGACAGGTTTCCAAAGGACTTCATCAAATCCATAAAGATTTATACATCTTCACGAAGAATTTCAATGAGCCAAAGTTTCATACTTTGTGGGATTGTCTTACAGTGAAGAACACAATTTCCTAGCAGCTGCCATTTTCTTATTTTGATACATTGTATTTTGAGGGGGGGTTTAGTTCCCACGTGGTTTTCCCTCTTTCCTCGTTTATCTTTAGTGTATCTTTTGTATTTGGGTACCTAACATGGCCTCGTTGTCGGGACCCATTCTTTATTTTCACCATAGTGATGTTCAGGGGGGGTGTTGGAGTTACTTCACACAGACCTAGGATTATTTTTTACTAAGGTTTTTCCTTGTTTATTAGTCATTATTCAGCCTCCTATATTTTCGGGGAGAATATTCCACCTGGAGAATATTCTCTTCAGTTTTCACTTCAGTTTGACTAGTTGAGTGGAGTCTAGGTGATGCATTGGTTTTGTCACCATGAAACATTGGGATCATCACCAGATAATGCGCATTTTCCTTGGGATCATCACCATGCTAGCATATTACTCATGATTCCCTAATCTCCTCCTCACTTCACTATGTTTCAGTCAGTTAATTGAAGACTGATAGACTAGTTAACTCAGACTAGGTGGCAGTTCACTCCTGTAATTTCCTGAGAGACTAGAATAGGTGGCAGTTTACTTCTATAACTATTGGTGTGTGTCCATATCACTCTATACCACCACTATGGCTCATTAGTTACTCATGTATCCTATATCTATTGTAAATTATTCACTCTATGAGTGTGGAATACAGTTAATGAGAATTCTTCCATTCTTTATCTCTTTCTTTTTCTTTCTCAATTTCTCTCTACAAATGTGTGTATTATTGTTTAGCTAGATCTATTATATGTAGGTTCAACACATTTAAATATTTTGCATATCTCAACACTCTGTTCATTGTGTCCAATTTCCTACTTTCAATGCTATTATGAATTTGGAAATAGATCTCACAACATAACTCAAATAAAGCCTAGTGTATGTAAGACATGTCAAGATCCCCACAAGCTACCTACAGAGTGACTCATTAACTACCTTAAAGTTGGTCTTGAATCAAAGCTTCAACCCTTTCTCCATAGGTGTAGATGAGAATTTTCAATATGTCATTCTGAACTTGTCAAACAAAATTTTGTCATATTGTTTGTGAGACAAAAATGCTTCTACATGTTTTCCAAACTTCTACACCTGGTTAGTAACGTAGGAGGCCTAGATTAGTCATGTCAAGAGATTTACTCATATTGTATTTTATTTGTTCCATAGAACTTGACTCGCTGCTAGTAATAATGATTTCATCTACATAGATGAGAAGTAGAATGATATTATTACCAACTCTTACTTATGATGTACAAATTGGAATATGAAGGACTTCATTGGAACCCCTGTTCATCCAAGTACATGTCAATATCAATGTACCATGCATGGGGTGCCTGTGTTGGAACATATATATCCTTCTTTAGTCTGCAAACAAGATGCTCCTTTCTTGGAACCCAAAACCCATGTGGTTAGTACATGTATATCTCTTCCTCCAAATCTCCACTGAGGAAGGCACTCTTCACATCCATCTAATGGAACTTCTAGCAAAATTGTGTTGTTGTGGATATAACTAATTAGATGGTTATAATATTTTCCATGGGATCAAATGTCTCCTCATAGTCAATTCGCTCTCATTGAGGGAATGCTTTTGCAACCAACCATGCCTTGTACTTGTCAAGTGTACCATATTCCTTGTACTTATCAAGTTTTCCATTTTCTTTGTACTTGACCTTGTACACTTATTTGAAAGCAATGTATTTATTCCCTTGTGGAAGAGATGTGAGATATCAAGTCTAATGTTTCATCAGAATTTCATGTTTAGTTTCCACGACCTTCTCCCATTTAGGTAACCCTTTTGCCTCTTCGAACACTTTTCGATCATATATTTACTGAACATTGGTCATTAGAGAAAAGTTAAACGTGTTTGCTTCTTGTTTTTTCTTCCCTCTCGATGATCATCCCTTGATCATTTCACCTAATCAAATATATCCAATAGTGTTGTGCCACCACTTTGGTCTCTTCTTGGTATCTTCCCCATCGAAGTTGTGAACATGATTTGGGATACCTGTTCCTATATCAGTATCATCAAAATCATATATTGGAAACTCCTCATGCTCAGAATCTTTCCCCCTTTCAGGTGGATATACTTGAATATTGATACTTGAATCCTTAGCCAAAACAAACTACTGTTATCTGATTTTATTCTCTAAATAATTTTGGAAAGCTCCAACTTCCTCATCAATTATGACATCTATGTTGAAGCTCAACTGATGGTATCAACATCCACCAATCTATAGGATTTATGACTATTGCTTCACCCTGTGATCATTGGTTTCATTCTCTTAGGATCTAACTTGGTTGTCTTCTCATCTCGAATCAGGCATAAGTAGTAGAACCAAAGACCTTAATATGATTGACTATGGTCTTCCTCCTAGACCATGATTCCTCTAGGGTCTTCTTCTTCACCACCATCATTGGAGATCTATTTAGTATGTAGACTACTGTGAATATTGATTTGACCCAAAACCTATTGGGAACACACCTATTCTCCATCATACGCTGGGCCATATTTGTGATAGTACATTTTCACCTCTCAACTACTCCATTCTAATATGGAGTGTAGGGTGTAGTGAACTATCTTTTGATTCCATATTTAACAAAAACTTTATTGAATTATTTTGAACATAAATCACCAAAATTATCAAACCTAAGAGTGGTAATGTGACACCTCGACTCTTTTTCTACTAATGATTTAAACTTTTTAAATTCATTAAACATTTCAAATTTAAATTTCAGAAAGTACACCCACATTTTACTACTATAGTCATCAAAAAGAAAAATGAAATACCTTGCACTGAAAACATATGTTCTGTTCATTGGTCCACAAATGTATGCATGAACCAATTGAAGGACTATCCATGCCCTCTAACCTTGTCCTTCATCAAATGGTGCCCTGTGTTGCTTCCTTGCTTGGAAAACTCTACATACACCTTGAATATGTTGCTAGATGTCATGAAGTCCATCTACAAAATTATCTCGAGACCATTGAGAGAGGTAGGTCAAGTTAATATTCCCATACCATTTATGCCAAAGTGTACTGATGTGTGATGCACCCTTGGTTTCCAATGCCTTCTCCTTCACCTATCTAATGTAAACCAATATGAATAGTCCATGATCCTCCACACTAAGAGAAATAGTTTTGTTGGTCTCTTTGTCAACTATGTAGCATTTGTGATTTCTATAGTTGACATCTAACTAGGGGTAGTGTCTCAAAATATGACTAACTAATAGTATATTAAGATCCATTCCTGGTACATAGTACACATTTAGGAAAATCAACATTTTCTCTCGAAAGGAAATTTTCCCATATTGTGGCGAGATTTTCACTCTGCGAACAAAGTGAGTTTCCCTAGTTGGGTTTCCTTCAACTAGACAATTAACAACAGATGCATCCTAACATTCTCATTACCATCTATTCTATATTCTTGTAAAATATTTTAAAGGAGGGAATGAAAGAAGGATTATATACCTTATTTTTGAAGTTCTTCCTCGCTTCTCCAGTAGTTGAGCTCCAATCCAAAGATCTAGTAGTGAAGATGATTCACAAAGATCAAACAAAAAATCCCCTACTACTATCAATTGTTAGATAATAGTAACTCTACTTATGATAACTTAAAGATAAGTAAACATAATGAAGATGAGAACAAGATTATTTTAGAGAAATAGGGAAAGTTATATTATTAATAAGAGCATGAAACACTTACAACCATTGGGCGCAACTATAGTCCTCCAAGCTCCCTTCTTCATCCCTTGATCTCACTTTCAAGACCTTCTCCGAAGATCAACAAATTATCTCTCTTAACATCCTTCTCCTATGTTTCTTATAAGATCAACAATTTGATACTTATTTTGGTCCTCCCCCCAAGCCATGTATGGTCGTGGTTATATAGCATTCAAGGGGTCAAACCAACAGGCCTAAATGGAGGAGATAGTTGAGGATTTTGATGGATTGAGTAGAGATTTAGTTTTATATTTTTATCTTGAATCTTCCTTATCATGGAATAGAAGGAAGTCAAACAAATCTTGATAAAAACAATGCAATCCACCCAGATCCTTCTTGATAGATGCCCCTAGATTCATGGGATTTGACCAAATATGCATGGAAGATCCCCCATAGAGGCATAAAGAGCATCCAAAATGCTCCACTAACATTATGTCAAGGATATGGACACTCCCACAGAGTGGGGAAGGGACATCCATGGTCAAACAAGTCTAGAAAGAAAAGGGGGAAAGTGAGATTTCAATCCTCAAATGATGTTTTTCTTCCTCTTACTTCACAAGGGATCATGACATGTGGTTTTTACATGCTAACAAGGTTGGAATACTTAAGAAAGTGTGAAACTTATTCCATGACATTGTTCCATTGCAAATGTTACACTTAGGGTGACATGTCAGTAGTACGACACTCAGAAAAGTTAAATGTGACACTTAGCTAGGTGCGACAAAATGGCCTATAACACATTCCCTTTGGAAAATACCGTGTACTCTTCCCCACCATTGAACATCATTGAATCCTTGGAGGAATATGAAATATACTTCATGAACCAATCTTTCCTATTGGTGAAATGTCATGATGCACCTGAATCAATGTACCAAGAAGATGCCAAATTGATTTGTTGGCCACTTGTCCATGAATGCATAGAAGGATGATTCCCTCTCCTCTATTTTATTTGGAACATGAGCCTTATTCTAAGGCCCTCCCTATTTGGTTTTTTATCATCCAACCTCTTTTTGCAGTGTTTCTTTATATGGCTCACCTTGCCACAGTACTGACATGTAATGTTCTTTCAACTTTTGGTTGCATCTTCACTGCTACCTTAACCTTTCTTATTTTCACTTTTTCCTTTTCCCTTGGACTTGGTTGTAAAGACCTATTTTGAAATCTTTATCTCACTGCTACTACTGAACCGTCTCTTCCATTTATAGCTCATCAAACTTTGGGTCAAGATTTGTAGTGGTGATGTTCATGGTCTCAATAAAGTGCCCGTAAGCACATGGTATGATTTTTAGCATGATTAGCACCATGTCCTCTTCTTCCATATTCAACCAATGGTTAACAATTGTTCTTTGACATCCTTGATATTGATAAAGTGCTCTTATAATGATGCACTCTCATCCATCATGATTAAAAACAACATATTATTCAGGAAGAATGCTCTGGCCTTGTTCGAAGTTTCATGGAACGCTTTCAATGATTCCAAATATCTATCGAATTCTTCCCTGTTAGGGCCTTAGGAAGCATTTCATCTGTCAAAAACAAGTTAAGCAACATTACTTCTTCTCTGATTTGCTCATCAAACTTGTTCTTGTCTCTACCTGTAACTTGTGGTTGGGTATCATTACCTAGGAAAATATCAACCAAGAACCTATACTCAAATATGGCCAACATATGTTGCTTCCATGTATTGTAGTTCTTTCTAGAGAACCTCTAGTTTCCTTCTAGCATGATGTTCGGTACAAAGGCCATTGGTACAAGTCACAAATGTAGAAATAAAACTTGAAACAAAGTAAAATGTTTAATGTTTAAAATACCTATTCTTTCCTCCATCAATATGTAATCCTGGAGTAAGAACACTTTTATATTAACATTAAATTGTTGTAGCAACAACGTATCACTGGAAAAAAAAATTGATGAATTTGCCCAAAAAGTAGCCCCCAAAATATGTAGATTTTGCCAACTCTACTAAAAGCCTGCCCAATAAACCACAAACTAATCTCAAACATTGGAAAAAACACTCAAATATGACATATCTACTCAAAAATATCCAAAACAATCAAATATGCTAACTACCAACACCAAAATAATCAATTACTCCTTAGATATTCTAAAAATCATCAAATCAACAACCAATTCTTCTATATCTGCAAATTTGGGCAGCAATATTGCATGCAAGAACATACTCAATCTCCTTCAAAATCCTATGAATTAAAAAATAAAATAAAAAATTTCACTAAAGAATAGGTTTGTACAACTCCAATTTATGTTTGGCGGTTGGAATTATGAATCCCTATGAACATATGGTCAAATGAAAGCCATAATCATTTCCTTATAGTCCCATACAAATCTTGGTAGTGTTTGTTTGAGTCACATGTGAGAAACTTTATCCTTGGCAAATGAAATTTTTATCATTGTACACTCATATAGTTTGGCGATTATCTTTGGAATCTATATGATGGAAGTACGAATCCTATGGAGGACTCCACATGCTTTTAAAAATCCCCCTCATTTTTTCTTTTGTTTCGAACCTAGCTTTAAAATCAAAATCAATCGATCTTGGTTTGTAATGGTCCCAAACCCTTTTGGTTCTTTGATATGTCATGTTAGCGATCCTTCGGTCCATCTCAGTCGGCAAAAATCCCTCAGTATTTACACACTCATATTATGTGGCACCTAAAGTGACGTTGAAATCACAAGAGTGGAAACCTTGTATTTCAAAGGCTTGAAACTCTTGATATGCCTTCAAGAATGCTAGGCTTTGATACCATATAATGATAACATGAAAACATAAAGGAAACCAATATTGTATTCATAATGAGAAAATGAAAGATTTCTTATAAAGGGTTACAAGCTAATCTAGTTAATCCACTTTAATAACATGGGATAGACCGAGAAATACACTAAAGTGAAATAAAGCATAAAAGAATTTTAAATAAATTAAATTTGAAGTGACTTTATTAATGCCTTTTTGTAATATCTAATTGACTATTATAATCTAAAATTTACTTTAACAGTTTATTGTTGTAATAAAATTGTCAATATATATATATATATATATATATATATATATATATATATATTTGTCAATATATATATATATATATATATATATATATATATATATATATATATAATACCACCACATTAATTTCATTATCTTGAAAAAATAAGATCCCCGAAAAATCGGTAATTTAACCCCAAATGTAATAATGTACCCAATCATCCTGATTAACAAGACAACTCTTCATTAAACCCTTCTTTATAATTTTGTTAAAATCTTTGACCATGCCATTAGCCTGCGGGTGGTACAAAGTAGACCAATCAGGATGATTAGACCAATCATCATGATTAACAAGACAACTCTTCATTAAACCCTTCTTTATAATTTTGTTAAAATCTTTGACCATGCCATTAGCCTGCGGGTGGTACAAAGTAGTCTTATGGTGTTGATTCATGAACACTCTTATCAATGCAACAATGGTCTTCTAAAAGTGATTTCCCTTATCACTAGTAAGACTTCATGAGCATCCAAACCTTGTTATAATATTTTTGAAAATAAACCTTAGCATAATGTTAGTGGTATAGAACCTTGTTGGCACAACTTCATCCCACTACACCAAGTAGTCAATCATTGCAATGATGTAACATAGACTAGCACACTATGTAGGTGGGATGATTGACTTGGTGAAATCAGTGACCCATCATTTAGATGGTTTCCTAGCCATAATCGGTTGTAACAACATCTCATCCCTCATTGAAGGTCTTTCCACCCTTTTACATATGTTACACTACTTAGCATAGTTCACACCAATGAGAAGAAACATGTCCCACCAAAGTACCACACATGGAAGCTTCCGTGAAGTGTCCCAAACTTAATCCATTGTGGGCCTTTGAATGGACCATGTCATGCTCATGGTCTAGGATACATTTACAAAGTATTCCATTTGGTGTCAAATCTTCTTTGGAAGGTAAGACTTGATCATCTTCATCTTCATCAAGCATTGATAGTTTGTAGAGTTTTAGGGTATCCACATTCACTACAGGGTAAATGCACATATAAGGTAGAACATCAAGTTTGTAAATATTGTTACCTCCCTGCTCCAATATTTAGAAGGGTCCATATCTCATAGCTCTAATTTTCTTCCATGGTCCTTGTAACCTTTTCTTATTAAGGTGTAACCAAACTCTATATTTTACTTGGAAGGCCTTCTCAATTTTGTGTTGATCATGTATTTCTTTGTGTTTTTTTTTAGACTTCTTCAATTTCTTCTGAACCTATAAGTGTATTTTCCTTATCTTGTCTATAAAATTTTATGCCTTTAATGCATCACTTCAAGTTTCCCATATATAATATCCAATGGTGTTGGCAGAAAATATCCAAAATAGATTTCACAAGAGGACTTATTGATAGAATTTTCAAGAACTCTATTATAAGGATGTTGTATGTAATGTTAGAGCCTTATGGTTTTCTAGTAATCTCAACTTGTTAGAATTCATAAACCCACTGGGTACTTTAGAGTTGACTAGAGCCACTTTGGGTACATGTAACCCGATTATGCGAGTGTATTGGACTAACTTATGTGGATGGTTATTGTAAATGTGTTGAACCTGCACATAATAGATCTAGCTAGCAAATGACATACACAATTTACAGAGAAAATATGAGAAAAGAGAAGCAGGAGAGAAAGAATGGAATAATTCTCATTAACCAAAAAAATGAATGATAATTTACACGTGATATACTCTGTATAACTCAACTAATGCACATTAGTGGAGATGGAGAAGAAGCCAATGCACCACAGTGATGGTCTAGAGTGATCTGGACACACACCAGTAGTTACAGTAGTAAAATTCCACCTAGTCTAATCTCTCAGGAAATTACATGAGTGAATTGCCACCTAGTCTGAGTTAACTAGTCTCTTAGTCTTCAGTTAACTGACTAAAACATAATGAAGTGAGGAAGAGATTGGGGAATCATGAGTAATTCACTAATATGATGATGATCCCAAGGACAATGCACATTAGATGGTGATGATCCCAATGCTTCATGGTGATGATCCTAATGTGGCATCTAGACTCCACTCAACTGATCAAACTGAAGTGTGAACTAAAGAGAATATTCTCCTAGAGGAATATTCTCCCTAAAATATAGGAGATTGAATAATGACTAATAAACATAGGGAAAACCTGTTAAGAACCAAACATCAATATAGCATAGACAAACCTCAAGAAAAGTACTCGACGCCTTGAAAAATAGATAATTTCAGATAAGGAGCCTTTTCTAGGGGGCAACCTCCTTTTACCCCACTTAAATGTTCAAGTACAAGATGATTCAAAATGAAAATGTCTCCTTGGTATATATAGG
>SNQJ01S0009019.1:100774-115991 GCA_010110895.2 Picea sitchensis
TCATTGTACAATACAATGAAGAAGATGATGAATACAATATTAGAGGTGCAACTCTAAACATGTTGCTAGTTTTCCCAGTTTGGGTTACTAGGGTAAAATCTCTGTGAAATGTGTAGGTGTCATTGCATCTTTTCTATTTTTTTAAGAATCCATTTGTAGTAATTAATTGTACAAGGTTAAAATCATATATATATATATATATATATATCCAAAATTATAAAATCATTGGAGAAAACCATGTGCAAAGAATATAACACATACTTGGCATTATCCCACTTGTTTTTTTGTTTTCATAGGGGGTTACTAGATTACATAGTCAACAATCAAGGGTGGAAATACCCATTGTTTCTCTACACCAGGAGAACTTCTCAGTGCTTACAGACTTTTTCAATGAATCTGCAACATTCTTCAAAGCGCCCACCTTCATTAGAAACACATTCCTGTTTTCAGCCATGTCTCTCACAAAGTGATACTAAACATCAATATATTTGTCTTTGAATGATAAGTCGGTTTCTTTGTCAGAAAGATTTCACTTTGATTGTCACAATATATATTTATAGCTTATTGTACCAACCCAATACCTAAACATAATATTTGTAACCATATTGATTCCTTTCTTGAATGAGTGTCTGACATGTATTCAACTTCTATAGTTGAGAGTGACATTACTACTTGTCTTTTTCTCATCCAACTGATTTCTCCTCCAAATAGATTAAACACCTACCCACTTGTAGATATTATGCAATCCAGATCTCCAACTCAGTCTGCATAAAAAAACCCATGTATGCCAAACAATTTTTCCAATCCTAGTCTTCCTTGGTAGCACAATCCATAACAAGTAGTGTCATGCAAATACCTGAAAACCCTTTTTTTTTGCCCACTAATCCTTCCTTGGTTTTGACATATACCTGCTCAAAACAACCACTACGTGTGCAATGTATGGTCTAGTAGAGACCATTGTGTACATCAAACTGTCAATTTCACTAGCATGTGGAACACATGACATGTCCTCTTTCTCTTCCCGAATATTGAGACATTGATCCACAGATAAATTTACGCCTACAGAAATAGGAACCTCGATCGGTTTACATTTCTGCATATTAAACCTATGCAAAATTGTCTCGACATATTTCCTCTGATTTAACTAGAGTTTCATGTTTGACTGATCTCTCTTAATTTCCATTCCCAAATGAAATTTGTAGCACCAATATCCTTCTTGTCAAATTTAGAGGAAAACTAAGTTTTCACATCCTGGATAATCTCCTTGTCATTTCCTATCAGCAACATATCATCCACATACAAGACCAAATAAATAATATGATCACTGATTAATTTGAAATACACATAGTGATTCGCTTTGCTCCTTGTGAAGCCAATTCCAAACATATAAGTATCATTTTTTTTATACCACATCCATGGTGATTTCTTTAACCCATACATGTACTTTTTCATCTTGCATACCAACTCTTTCTTTCCCTTTGCAACAAATCCTTCTAGCTTCTTCATGTGGATTTCTTCTTTTAGATCCCCATGTAGGAATGTTTTCTTCAAATCCATCTATTCTACTTCAAAATCAAAATAAAAAACAACAGATAAAAGAAATCCAATAGAAGTTAGCATGGCGAAAAGAGAAACATTTTTACCAAATTCAATTCCCTCTACATGTGAATAACATTTTTCTACTAACCGAGCTTTGTATTTCTCCACTTTACCTTCTGCATTCAAATTCTTCTTAAACACCCATTTTCTTCCAATAATATTTCTTCCAGAAAAAAACTCCACTAGACCATAGGCCTCATTCTTTTCCAAGGATGTCATTTCTTCAACCATGGCTTTTTTCCATATTTTTCCATCCTTTGAATCCATTGCCTCCCTAACAATTCTAGGATCATCACCAGTAATAGACAAAGAAAAATTTGAATGGAAATTGAGGGGAGAATACCTTTCTAGTTGCTTTCTTTCTCGAATTGTTCTCGTCAATACTAGAGTATGAGGATCTTCTTCTTAATATTCATGTTATTTTGTAGAGTCTGATTCATTATCCTTCAACTCAAACTCTATTTCGTCAGTTCTTCCTCCCTTGGTATGACTTCCTATTTGACAACATCTTTTATTTATCTAAATACCACATCTCTTCTATACACTCCCTTCTTAGTTTACGGGTTCCAAAGCTTATAACCTTTCATACCATATTTATACTCAATAAATATACACTTTTGAGCCTTTTTATCTAGCTTACTCTTCTTTTCCTTAGGAACATGAACATAGGAATCATAGCCAAATACCATGAGATGTGTAAGAGAGGGTTTCTTACCAGTCCATAACTCATGTGGAGTCTTGTCATACAACATTGATGAGGGTGATAAATTGACCAAGTAACATGCATTATCCATTGTCTTTGCCTAGAATTCATGTCCTAACCTGGCACTACTAAGCATGCTCCTTGATTTTTCAATAAGAATATTTTTTATCCTATCTACAACTCCATTCCATTGAGGTGTGTATGGAGTAGTATTTTGTCTTGCTATATCACACTTACATAATTCTTCCAATTCATTTCTGCAAAATTATCCACCATTATCCATCCTCGGCACCTTAATTCACTTCTCAGTATGATTTTCCATAAGATCCGTAAACTCGTTGAATTAATCAAAGACTTCAAATTTCTAAGGAAATAAATCCATGTATTCCTTGAAAAGTCATCTATAAATGAGACGTAGTACATAGATTTTCCCAATGATGGAACTAACACAGGTCCAAACACATCACTATGTACCAAGTGTAAAATTCCCTCTACCCTCATTGCACCAGAGGGAAATCTTACTCGAATTTGCTTCCCATAGACATAATTTTCACAGAAATCAAAATCCACAGAGAAGTTATACATACCTTCAATCATACCTTTATTATGTAGTACTCGAAGGCCCTTCTCTCTAATATGTCCCAGTCTTTGATGCCACATTATAGTCTTTTCTCCAAAGACAGTAGGAGTTTTTTCTTCTTCATCTCCAATCACATAAACAATAGAACCGTTGCACCTAGCAGCTTATATAGGGTTCCAATACAAACTCCCTTCAACAACACCATTTACCCTCGAACCATCCTACAAGTTTATTTCTCAAACACTTTTTTACCCATGCATCATCCATTTTTATTATAGAAATCAAATTTTTGGCCAACCTTAGGATGTGAAAAAAATGAGTGAGTGTTCTAATCCTTTCATCCATGAGCTTCAACTTGAATTTTCCTTTTCCTATGATTTTTTTTATTGAGTCATCACCTAGGAAAAAATCACCTCCATCATACCTTTCATATTCGCAAAACCACTTGTTGTGAGGAGCCATATGAAAGGATGCATACGAGTCAACCAACCATGCCTCATGATCTACATGTGTGCTTGAAGAAGCCAAGTAAACTTCTCCTCCTTTGTATGTGTCTAGGTTTTTGCTTCTATATAAGGGGCATCATAAGATCCCTTCCCTCTCTAAACAATTTTGGATCTACATTATTTCTTGTAGTGTCCTTCTTTTCCACATCTCTAGCATATCTTTACAAGTTTTCCTGGAGATTTATATCTTACCCTAGGTTTAGATATCCCACTTGAGGACTTAGATTTATTTTTTTCCTAGGAGCATCCTCTTACAAATAAGGCATCTATGCTCTAGCTTTCCATATTTTTCTTCCTCATCTCCTCTGAAAACAAGGATGAGAACACATCATCGAAAGTTAAAGTAGATTAATTATTACCTATGGCCACAACTAGACTATGTCATGATTATGGTAAAGAGAAAAATAAATTGATACTCTTATAATCATAAAAATTATTAATATCAATGGACAATAACTGACTTACCATAGTATTGAAGGAATTTAGATGATTTGTCACCAAGTCTCCATCTTTCATCCTCAAGTTGTACAGCTTATTCCATAGGAAAAAAATGTTTACCAAGGACTTAGACTAATACAAAATACCCTAATGTGTGCCATAATTCCTTGGATGTAGATTCCCTTGACACATTCAATAAGACTGAATCTAAGAGACATATCCTGATTGTTCTCTTCGCCTTCCGATCTACTTTTCCCAGTATTCTGTTGGCATTCCTGTAGGTGTATTACTTGGATCCATAGTGATCCATTGATTTGTTTCCACCAATAGATCTTCTGTGTTGAGCTTCCACAACTCAAAAATTTTCCCATTAAATTTTTTAATCTATATTTTTGAACTACTCGTTGTCTCTTCTCACCTAGAGAATCAATACCACATAGCTCCCACTGTAACAAGGTTGATCATAGACATGAGCCAAACCCTTAGCCATAAATGTGCCCCCCTAAAGCCAATAATTGATCTAATATTGTTAGATCCTAGGCCTACACCTCTTCCTTCTATTCATTACACCAACCTATTCATCTATCAACCTAGTTTCTAGTTAGTTTTTCTGCATGATGTGTTGAGTCATTTATGATTTCTTTTGTCAACCCTTATTTTGTTTTTATTAGTTCTTTTCTCTTTATGAGTTTAATTCAAGTCTAGATTTGAATTGAATAATTCCTATCACCGTGGTTATATCACTATTGGACCACAAGAGGGATAAATTAATCTTATAAGTGCAAAAATATGTTGATTGCAAGAATGCCATCATTCTTGCAATCAACAAACATGCATTATTTTATGAGTTTTATTGTTTTAAAAAATATTTAAAAGTTTAAATAAAAGAACATTGGCGACTAGATCACACTCACATCTTCCTTGCACCCTTGAGATCGTGCGCATTTGCGCCTTGTGCAACCATCATTGCAGGTTTTATGCTAGGTCATGCATGTTGTGCATTGAGCAATTATCATTACAGGTCTTGAGAAATTATAATTACCAATTTTGTGCAGTTATTATTATAGGTTGTGAGTGAACCTGAAGCAACGCATATTCTTGACCGCCATTTTCAGCAAAGGCAGCTAAGAAAAAATGGTATCACCCCAGGAACGCTGGTAGTTAAACATGGTAGAGCCAACCGATCTTGAATTGTTCAAGGCTATACCTGAGATCAGAGATATTTTTATCAAGGGTGAATGGTTCGACATCATATCTTCCTTCAAAGGACATCACACAGGAATTACCCTAATGGTTTTCAGACTAAGATCGAGGACATAACCATTCATATAAAAAATAACTTCATTGTTGGAGCATGCACTCTCCCTATTAGTGGTGAGAGATGGTTTAAAAAGGGGAAACTACTAGTTGAAGTGTGTAATCAGTTTTTGGTGGTAGAACATCAAAACCCTAATTGGAGCCAGGGCATCCCAATTCTCTAGGTGAAAGAAGAATGGAGGGGAATCACGTCTACCATACAAATATATATCATTGGAGAAGGTAGGTTTTCAATTATGCACTGTTATCACATTAGATCCCCTTGCACTTAAATGGTGAAAAAGAAATGAACCTCCCCTTCTACCTGCTTAAAAGATTAACTAAAATGTCCAAGAGAATCCAGAATTACCTAGAAGTTGCACACATAAGCCGCTATCATCAGGTATTTATTAAAATATTGGTTTTTTTTTTCTCTCAACAAATTGGGTATGCCTTGGACAGATTTTATAGTGTCTTTAGGGTTATAGGAAGACTAGGAAACTAATCATAAACCAAAAGGACACCATGTCGAGGTTTTCCAGGAAGCTAGGGTTTCTCCTGAACCTAGGAATTCATCCAAAGACACCCAATGAGACAAAGAGAATACCTTACCTAAAAAAGGGAGAACCCGATCAGAGAAATCAAGATCCCTTAATCTGCCAAAGGAGGAAATTCCTCGAAGGAAATTGAGATCCTCTACATCTAAACAGAGGAAAAAAGAAAGTGGTAAGGTCTATATCAGAAATTATATTAGAAAAGGAGAAACACGGCCTAGCCCAATAGTCCAATTGTCTCCTGAAAATATTGAGGATAAACCTATGCACATTATTGTGTAGGAAGACAAAACTCCTAGATTAAAAACAAGCAAATAGAGGAGGAATAAACATGCAAGTACTGATATTCTTGCAGCTGAATTTGTGTCATTAGACACCCATATTGAAGATCCCCTATGGAAAAATAGAGAAAAAATAGAAAGAGGAGCCAGGTCCCACAAATGCCAAGCAAACCCAATAGAAAGACCGGGCTCACCAACCAGTTGAGGTTTCACTCCAAGGCATTGTTTGATCCATCCTAAAAGGAGAAAAATCCCATAGTGATTAAATATCATGATACTAATGAATACCTCTTTGAATTCGCCGACATGGAGGAGATGGACATACACACCTTGAAGGGGATGACAGGGGACAAGATCAGGCAGAAGCATAGCAAGGGAGAGACCTCAGGTGCCAAATTTTTTGTTGTGAAAATATAGTACATTTTTTATCCACAACCATAGAAACATTTGGTGGACACTAGTCTAGACCCTGAGCAGGATTTTGAGGACATGAGTCCATAAACAAAATGTGACCCTGAGCAGGTTTTATAGAAGGTCAAACCAGAAGAAAAGGGAAAAAGGTTGATGGTGCATGAACCAGTGAAATGAACCAGTTATGACAAACATGAGAAGAAACCTAGGTATGAAATGAGACCAAGGATGACTAGGTTATCCATTGATCTAAATAGGCTTGTTGAGGAAGAGAATGAAATAAAAAAGGAGAGAATAGTAAAGGTAGAGATCAATCCAAAAGAAGTCTCTTGAAATACAACACACCAGGATCTTGAACTACAACACACAAAGCTATAGAAAAAATATCATAAGTTGCAGAAGAAACACTAGAAAACATGTATGTTTCTGAAGGACATTATCTGAATGTCTACTACTATCTAAAAAAAAAAAATTCAAAGCTTGTTCCATCTTGGTCCACTTGTATTCAAGGTTTGTCTCCAATTATTCGTGTCCATGGGCATGAATACAAATTCAACAACCAGTTACAGCTTATGAAGACTCTTACTATACAACTCTTTCACTTTATTTATCAACACTAGCTCAAGTTACATTGATAGAATATTTGTTGGTTTAGTTAGAGATACTTCTGTCACTTGTAACAAATTACTTCTTTTGATAAGAACAATCTTTTTTTATTAAGTTTGAAATGATGGGGAGTTATCCCTTTGAACTTCCACTTGAAGTCAACTTCACTTAGTTTAAACAAGTCTTCACAAATTGTAACTAAGACTAAATAAGTGAAGTTATATCTACAAGATCTAAATGTGATGTGAAGTGGAACTCTAGATTTAGATATTGTATTCAAACCCTCTCTTGACAAGGATAAATATATGAATCTATGAATGTAAAGGGGTTCATGTTTTTTGGAAGAGTTCAACTTTTTGGGTATCAAGCATCGAGATTTTGATTGAGCTTTGAAGTGTAAAACTGTCAGGTTTCCCACATGGTGAATATGATTTCTGGTGGCAGATTGTTTCTTCTCAAATCTTCTTTGTCTTATTATCTTATTTGAATGCAAGTTAAATGAATGAAATGCATTGTTTCTTTTCCTTTCAGTTATTGTCTCAATGAACTATTTATTGTCATACAACCTAATTTCAACTATTATTTCAGCAAATTGTTCATTTCCATACAACCTGTTTGGAGAATTTGTGTTCAGGTGCATGTTTTGGATCTGAAATATTATTTCAAGTCTGAAATTTCATACAACAAGTGACAAAATGTATGCTTGCATATTTCCTTTGTTTTATCTTCATATATTTATCTTCTTACCAGAATGCATGCCACCATCTAAGGTAAACCTTTTAGTTGATGTTGTTGTATAGTCCAACATGATATTTGTCCTTGAGAGCCCATGCATCAACTTACTATTAAACAAAACAATCAAACCTATAAAAAACCAATCATTCCAAGAATTGAGTTGGCCTAGCTCTTCCCTTAGCAGTCAAGTGTAGACCTTAGGACCAACAGATACCAAATGTATATTTTGACCTTGTACAATCAATTACTACAAACAAATTCTTAATAAAAACAAAAAATATATAATGGCACACACACACATTAAACATAGATTTTATCCTGGAAACCCAAACCGGGAAAACCAACAACTTGTTTAGAGTTGCACCTTTAATGTTTTATTCAACATATTCTTCATTATTTACAACACAATATATATATGATCCCAAAACATCTAAAACCCCTAATACATTGACCCATATTAGTCAACAACCCTAATTCCTTAACTAGAATTAGAAAATCATTGACAAAAACCATGCACTAAAAAACTACTAAAACAAAGGTAAAGAATATAACACATACCCAACAATTGTCAACTTACCAACTCTACTATGCACATTAGACAAAGCAAATACCTAAGTGAAGGGGGGATGGGGGGTTCCATATAGTTTATAGGATCACTTCTTGTAGTATGGAATGGAGGTAAAGAGAGTTTAACAACTAATGTAAAAAAAGGAAATGGGAAAGTTTAAAAAAAAAGTGGGCTTGATGATGATGGATGGAAGGATAAATATGGTTCCTTGTTTCCCAATCTATGAATTCATGAATGCATACTACGAGGGATATTCATCAAATGGTTAGGAGATACAACTAGACAAAATGGAATTCTCTATAGAATTACCTAACTTAGTAAACAAGATATCACAAGGTATGAAATTAGGGCATAGGGTCTCCACTTAATGAACCTATGACTTAACACATGAATTCATGGGATATTAAAGTACACCTCTAATTTCACTAGATATTGATAAATGTCTCCATAAGTATTTTTGTTGAACCCCTCTCCCAATACATCTTTCTAATTAAAAAAAACATATTTTTACTGAATATCCCTTATTTTTACTAGATAGCCCTTTTATTCCCCCCAATACCTATAAATTCCCCCATACCCCACATCCCCCTCCCCTAATACCTACAATATATTGAATTTATTTTTCACAATTTTAAAACCCCCTTTATGAATGAACATGATAAGATATTGGTCAACAAGGTGAAGCCCTTATGTGGAAGGGAAGGGATTCACAATATGAGCTCCACAACCAAACCAATTACAAAGGGGTGATTAAGCTTTAATCACAAGGGATGTTAGGAATTTAAACCCCTTCTCTCTAAGGAAAGGCATAATACTTTTCCCACAATGGATGCACAACACTTTAACTCCTCTCCTCAAGGCAAGGTGTTCCTAAGACTTATCTTTGACAATCCAAACTAGAATAAAGAGTCTACCAATTTGTGTACTAGAATACATGCCACGCATAAAAGATTGTACAAAAATGAAAGTATAACTTACACAACAAGCACCTTCCTTTCAAGTATTGGAGCTAGATTGTTCACAAGTTCTCCCATTAATCACTAATTACAATCCAAGTTGCAAACGGAGAGAGAAAATCCTTGTATAGATTCGAGCTCTAACTCCTCATACAATTAAATATCATTTTTTCCTATATCAACTTTTATCTCCAAGAAATACAATTAAAATAAGAATCAACAACTTGCTTATTAAAAGTAGCAAGAAGTTTGTTGAGATTTCAACTTCCTCCAATCAATATTTTAGGAAAACAAAATTAACATTATCTCAATCTAAATAGATCCAACAACCAAGTCAACAATCATAAATAGTGGAGTTAGTTGCAACATATTTTCATAAATAGACAAAAGATAAGGGAAACATCCTTGTTTGAGAAATGGACAAAGTCATGCTCCCAAAAAAAGTAAACCATATCCTTATCTACATGTGTACCCTTCTAGAAGAGTCACACATGTGAGATGAAGTGGAGCAACCTTCATAAAGACACATGGTATGAATTGATTCCTCCAATGGGTGTGCAAGAATCAGTCAACATGGCATGTGTAGAATGATCTCAAGGTGATGGAAGACCAAATAGACATAAAAATAGGTGGATTCTTTCATGGAGAAGTGTGCTACATGAACTTGTCTAGTAAATAGAAGCATAAAATGGTGGAGCACTACAAGGTTAAAACCACATGCTCAAGAAACAATGTCTCAAAACCATTATCCTATATTTAAATATGTGGGCAAGACCTCCTTCTAAAAACTAAGTAAAGGAAACTTCATTTGACCATGTCACTAGTCCTTCAACACTTCTAAAAGGAGGCACTCATCCAAATCAGCCTTTACTTGACCTTAATATGTCGGTTTCTTCAAAGCTACTACTATAGTTTCCTACTAGAAACTGTAGATCGGATCTAAATCTAATGATTGATTAAGGGTTGATCTATTGGTTTAATCATCTAAGTGTCTTGAAAGAGACCCATGTAATCCTTTTATTGAACAATTTGGACTAATTTTTTCTACTGGAAAGGTAAACTATTGTAAATGGTTGTTTTTGGGCTTGAATAGGATGATATTCAAGCATGGTGATTTCAACATCCAACTTTTTAAACAAATTCAGTCATTGATAGTTGAAGCTACACTTTGATTTTCCTTGATCAGTCTTTGAACTTGATGTTCTTTCAAAAATATTTCCATGTTGCAAATTGGGTACTATCAAAATTGCGAGGCTAGACTTGAAAAATGCTTCCACTCAAATTCCATTATAGGAACCTAAAACTATGTTGCAATATCATGGTCAAATGGTTGTGAATAACCCCCATATAGATAATCATTTGTTTTGAAAGCATATTATATTGGCAAGTTATCATATGCATATCCTTAAGGGTCCTTCTCCTTAGGTTTATTTTAAATGTCATCTTTGTGGGTATTATTCTTATAAAAGGCTCTAATATGGCCCAGAACTTGCCCCCTTGTAGAATCTTTTCTAATTAAAAAAACAAAAAAACAGAACCCCAACTAAGCACTCTTCTTCATATCCTAAACCAATTATGGTTTGGTTATAAAAGAAAATATCTATCTGTACTCTATTTATTTTTGGATCAAGCATAGGTAAACCCCAAGCAAAAGATGAACATAGCTAGGCCCCAAGCAAGGATGCAAATAGCTCGAACCAAGCCTTGTTTACTCCAACACTAGGGTTTGATGTTTAGATCATATCCACTTAAAATATTCATCCAACAATCCATATTCAAAGACTTATATTTTTCCTACCGTTGCTTCCTTATATGAATGAAATCATGGAAGGTTAGTGTGATCAACAACAATCACAATTTCATAATAGGATATGAAAATATATAAACAAAGGAACCTATATAAACTCATTTCACATTGAGAACATAGCCTATAGGTCATTATTCCCTCAATATTCTACAAATAATCCATTCAAATATGCTTTTGAAAACTCCTTTGGAAGTCTACCATCCAAAACAAAACATGCCACTAAACACATATATTTTGTTATCTAGATACCTTATTCAACTATAAGTCTTTCCAATGCATGGAATAAAGGCATGAAGAATGCTCTTCTCTAAAACTTGAGCATTGTAATTGTATCTTATTGGCTGCTTATTTACCTCAACAATAAAAAATTGTAATCCCAAAATTAATAGAATCGAGGAAGCAACCACTTAAATAGCATCAGATATAAGTGCTAGAAGAGTAATTCAATGTGTAATAATATCATTCCTAATATACAGTGATGGATTTCTTGAGTTATGGTAGATTAGAGAAAAGAAACTCGGATCCATCCCTTTAAAACAAGTATGATAATGTTGGAAGTATTTCCCTCGGGCCGCTTCAAGACTCCTAGAATCAATTCTTAAAAATAATGGTAGAGAATGATGCTAGCCTATTTATTATTGAGACTTAAAACATTCCAAATAATCATATGCTTTCTTGGTTGTTGTGTTCTTCCCACATCAAAATTGCATTTCTTTTTATGTGATGGCATATTCAATGATTTTGATTATGAAACCAATATTTGGCACAATACCTTTAGACAAATGCATAACTGGCCTATTGTAATCCTGTGATGCAATAACCATTGTTATACACATTTGATGCTAAAAACCAATCTTTGGAAATACAGATCCTAATACAAAAAGTACTATGATAATTCCAAATCATGCATGGAGTACATGAGTGCTCCATATAAATATTTGTCTATCTTTGCAAGAGTCATTGGTAAAGAACAATAGACACAAGAAGTATTAGGGTGCTCTTCTTCAATATCCATCTTTACCAAACCATAGATACTAGGAATAAACCAAAGGGCAAGGAGAAATACCATGAAATACTAGAACCACAAGCAAGTTGATCAAGGTATGAAGGTAACCTACAACATGAACATCAACAACCAAGACCACCTAGAGCATCAACCACATGATCCATCAAGGAGGAACACTATTCTCAACCATCCTCAAACAAAGAAAAATAAGGTGAGTTACCCCTACAAGTATGCATTTACCACTTATGTCAATATGAGGGGTAACACTCATCTACTATTATATTTTTTTCTTGTAAATATATATTTGTTCTCTAGGTATGCTTCTCTTTTATGTCATGTTTATCATTTAGTATAGTGTTTTTTCATGTGTTTGTTCAATTAATTTTTCAACTCCTCTCTAAGTATTGGGGTACTATCCTTATGGATAATGGGAAACTACATATGTTGTGAAAGTATAAAAGGGTCCTCTATCTATTTAACAAGCCTCTTGCTATTATAAAGAACATGCTAGGTTCAATATGTGTGTGATAAATTTATTCTAAGTTATAGGATTCAGATCTAGATATTAATATAGATTCAAATACAGATCAGAATATGGATCCATCATTTTTTTGAAAGTTTGGGATTCAGATACGACAAGGAAACAACAAGTGCAAACAATACCAACATAGATTCATCTTAACTATATATTTATCATGCATCGAAAGGGTGCAAACTTTCCTAAAGTTTTTTTAATTTGAAAATTTTTTCACCTCGAGGGACTTGAGCCCTCTCCATGCATGATAGATATGGAGTTAAGATGCATTNGTTGAGGATGGAAAGAATTACACATCTCCCTCATACTAAGTAGCACACCATTAAAATGCTTTAACCAAGATCCATCCTAACTCTGGATCTATCATATGTTGAGAGGAATCAAATCCCTTTAGGTGGAAACCTTTCCTCAAGTTTTTTCCATCTAAAAACGTTTTAATGTCAAAGGACTTGATCCATTGTTACAATGGATTTATGATGGTTCTATGTGTCAACTCCATGTTGAGCACACAAGGAATTACACAAATCCCTCATATTGAGTAGCACTCCATTGGAATATTTTAACTATAAGAAATTTTTTACTTTCAGTTGTGTTGATGTGTTTTCTTCTCACCCATCAACTAGAGTGATTTTGATTCATATTTAATCAAGTGGAGACCAAATTTTAAAATTTGGAAAGTGCTATATGTATGTCACCTATCAATCATGAAGACATAACAAGTATTTGAGAATTCATAGTTAGTTTATGATGTTGTAGTTCTTCTTCAACGAGGCCAACGAGGATGATTTCTCTTTTCAAAAATAAAACTATAAAAAGAATACCAAAAAGAAGGAAATTTGATGTGATCATCCTCTTGTTGGATAACATTATTTGTTATCTTTGTCCAACATTTTACACAATGAAAAACATAGGTCATATTCCCGAGATATCACCATCCCCCCCCCCCTCCATTTTTGGAATTTTGACTAAGTGTTACTTTTATTACTCTACCCCCACATTACTTAGCTTACTCTCTATACTTAGTCATTTTCCTTACTCTTCATACTCCATTTTTGCTACTCTCTATACTCCATATTTATTCATTTCATGAATGTGGATGTGGAAGACCCCCCTTCACCCATCCCTTGACCTACCATAACTTGCAACTTGTGTTTCCACAATCCTTAAATTACACCCGCATTTCTGCAATCCTCATATTGCACCTGCATAACTTAGCTAATTTTATTGAGTTTACTTGGTTTTTATTTTTACACTTAGTTTATTTCTTAAATTTTTGAACGTGGAATGTGGGATCCCACATTATGATTTTTCTATATCACTTAACCCTGCAACCCGCATTCCTGCAACTTCCCAATACTTAGTCCACTTACTAAGTCTTATCGACCCACATCTCCCTACTTCCACATTTCTCTATTTCTATGCAATCCTATTTTATTTTATCCCATTTCTTATCCTAAGTTTATTCCCTCCATTTTCCTTGGCACACCTCCCAATGACATGTTGTACTGAAATGGACCTATCTTTGGGTGACACTTGGAAGGTATGGGTTGGACAAAGATGACTTGGAAATGACTTCACATGATGATTAGGTTGTGAGTTGGTGATCAAAAGTTACACTGTGCACAAGCTATGCAAGGTTCCATGTCTCTCTCTGCTTCACACAAAAATAATATGGGGATGTAATTTATTTATAGATATGTTATGAGTACCCTCCCACAATTAATGTGGGATAAATAAGGCGTATTTTTAAATCAAGGGCCAAGATCCATGTCGAGAATAGATCGGTGATTGTTGAGTGCCTATCTTCCAGAGGCCATAATTGGAGTTCCTAATGTCCAAATTGAGCAAACAAGAGCTCATTGGAAAGATAGAGACACAAAGAACACTTTGGAATTGGTTTCCATGGATGAAATGATAGTTATCATTCCCTAAAAATCAAAATACATTCATGATTATTTCTATCTTGGTAACAAATTATTTTTTGAAAAAATCGTTTATTAAAAGGAATTTATGAATGTCTAAAGTGTGACCTAGCTGAGGGACAAATATAAAAGTTAACATTTACAAAATGGATTTTAATTCATTGCACAAAAGGGAGAAAACCATAACCATAAAGAAGTTCCAAGATTAGGAAAAAAAAATATTGCATTCAGGGGTGGAAAGTTTTTTCCTTTCCAAGATTTTGTGAATTATCGTACTTAATTTTTTCCCTTATCTTTCCTTCTGCTTGATTCTTTCCATCATGTTTTCCATGTATCTTTGGAAACAAGAAGATCTGGGTCTGATTATCTCTTTCTCCAAATTATTTTAAGAGGAAGGAAAAATCTTTGTTGAGAGCAAACCATGTAGATAAAATATTTTTTAGTTATATTTACTCCCTTTTTATTTCATGAATAAGATTATGTGCTTAGTAAGTAATATGCTAAATGAGATCTTTACTCAAAGATTTGTTGGGGTTTTTTTGTTTAGAACTCACCCTTTTCATGTATTTAAAGACATAAGAAGAATCTCCCACATATATCAAGAGAGGAGAATCGCCTCTATAAAAACTAGGAGAGTCTTTATTGTTCCACACAAGATTTTCTCTCAATGTTGGTCAGTTTTCCTTCACTAAAAAAGTGATCAACAAGTTGCAA
>SNQJ01S0009019.1:125931-152947 GCA_010110895.2 Picea sitchensis
CAAATTTATAAGTATTTTATATAGTTTTTATAAAATTTTGGCGATTTTTAAGGTAAAATAATTTTATCCTATAGAATTTGGGCGAATCATTTTTAAAATAGTGAATCTCATTTTTGGAAAAACCATGGAAAATTAGCCCATGAACGAAATTTAGCCCCTAAAATCATCCTTGATTTAATCAACAAGCACTACCTTGCCTCAACTATATGGGTGTGGCCAACCTATGCATACTACAACTAAACTACACCTCTCCACTTAATTTCTACTTATAACTACACCTTAAGTTACAATTGGCTAGATCAACAACTATTTCACTACAACCAATTTCATAATAGGAGCATTCGAACTATGGCCTTAAAACATCTTAGATCTATTACACTTAGCCAATATTCAACAATACTTAGCCATGCAATAAAATGAAATGAACAATATCATCCAATAGTGACAAAGTGGCCACAACACAAACATATAGGCATCACCCAAGGTGAGTGCCTCAACTTTATTTTTATGAAGAATGTTATAAAGATACAACAAGGGAGTGTGGCCCTTTTTTTGCAAATAGATAGCAAATGTACAATCAATCCAAGGAAATTTTTCCTACTTCCTATTGCACCAAATACTTACACAATCCCACCCCTAACACATCCATAGGCCTACCTCCTACAAATATTGTGTCTTCAACAGTTCACTTAGCCAACATCCAAGTACTCTACTATGCCAACCCTAGACTTATCACAACTGTATAACTCCTTTTCCACCCTTGTATAAATGAATCTTCTTTAATGAATTTGTATGATATATTCATCCTATTTATATACTGGATGATGTCTTGTTGTTTTCTTCTTTTGATGTAACATGCAATCCACTCCACCTCCAAAGTGAAGCCAATGTGAAATCCACCCAACTGTTTTCCAAGTTTTGCAACCCTTACATATGCACATCCTTCTCATGTTCCAAAGGCATCCCAACCTTCTCATGCATCTAATGGTAAAACTATCTTTCTTGAACGATGTCTAAGGCACTCCTTGCTTCTCCTTGTGTTGCATGTCATGTCGAGCATCCTCCCATCCATCTTGTGATGTGTGACCAACTATCTAGGCACTCCTACCTATGAACTAGGGTGTTTCACCCCAAGTCAAAGAATTATTGCTTATGTTCCCATGAAATAAGGAATGCCCATCGTCCAAGTCATTATGTGGCTTCTATAAGAAACCCCAAATGAAAATTCTCATCTTGTTTCCATACTTATCCAAATTGCTTTGCCAAGTTATTCAACACTTAGACATGCCTTTCTAATGTGAAATATTTCCCAAGGCATGCTTGTCCAACCTTGCAACTTGTCATTGCAACCAACCAAAGCTTGCCAATGACAGTCTCATCGAATGGGTGGAGGTTCCCATTTCCATATCCAAAGCAAGGGCCTCACATCCTCCCCCACTTAAACTTTTTTCCATCCTCAGTAACATCTTCAATAACTTCTATCATTCTCCAAAGTTTTTTCCTAGACTTGAGCATCCATCCATGATTGAATCCTTCAATCACTTCACAATTCCACTATCAAAATCATTGTTCAACTTCCCACTGATCAAACTACCTTTGAACTAAAGTGTATTTTCCCAAATCATGCCAAACACTACATCATGGATATCCATGCTACTACCACTACCTCTTGCTTCTGCAACTTAATTTCCCAAATCTATTTCTATTATTGCAACCCAACTATCCAATGTTGTTGTGGCTGCTACAACCCAACTTTCACTAAGAAGGTTGTACAACTATCCAAGTGTTTTACATCTCAAAACCTACTACTACATCAATACTCCAACCCATTCTGACTTGCTTCTATACACTTAATCCTCTCAAGTCTTGAACTGATTGGGTAGCTAGTCTAACCATGACATCCAACCCATGAAAATACACTTATTGTATAAGAAAACATCCACCCCTCTACCTAATGTTGTCACTATAGAGTCCACTAAGGCTTCAAGCCTAGAAAAAATTTCCTCTAAAGTATTCATCAAATCATTGTCCACCAAAGGTTACCTAGAACTACCTCTTGAAGCTCCACGTATTGATCTTCTATCAATTCCAAAGCATCCAAGTCCTCCATTTCAAGTCCGCTAAACTCCTTGATTGGTTGTGGAAACCAAAATCAAGCATTCATCATACTGACAAATTCTTGCTACCTCCTTATTGCAGAAATAACACATAGGTATTTGCCTAAAAAGATTATCAAATTGTTTAAGTGAGGCATGGGTGTTTCCTTCACTTTCCTCATGAACTCTTGCCCAAGAATTGCTTCAAATTCATCCATGGGCACAAGTGTGAAACTTGCAATCCCACACCAATTTCCAAGCTTCAAGGTGACTCCATTGGCCATGCCAACCACCTTCTCCACTCTTGAATCCACTACTTTGAAAGAAGTTTGTGCTAGATCAAGTTGCAATACAAGCTCCATTTCCACTTCTCCCTTCATAAAGTTGTGGGAAACCCCACTATTAACCATGGTATTAACTAATTGTCCATTCAAATTTTCCTAAACGAAGCAAAATCTCATGAATTATTTCTCTTGGATTGTTGTAGACTTGTATTCTAACACAACACCTAAGACTTGCAACACACTAATGGATCATTTGTGCACTTTCTCCACAATGGACAATTGTTGCTTCATTAGACAATTCTTAGAATAATGATCTTTTGCATAGATTCAACAAGAAATAGGATTACCGTTTTCCTTAGGTGCATCTATCTACTTGGCCTTCTCCTTGTCAAACTTCCCATATGGCTTTGTATTTCCTTTACCTTCTGCTTATTCTTACTATATTTCTTCTCTCTTAGAGCACCCTCATTTGCCTCTAAACTCCATTTTCCCTATGCCTTGTAGTCTAGTAATTTGTCTACTACAATGATGTTTTTTGTAAGAGTTTGCACGTTCTATTTTCACAGGTCACTCTGCACCCAAGGTTGCAATCCCTTCATAAAGTGATATAACTGGTTTGCTTCACTTATTTCTTTAATTTCCAACACGAGGACTAAAAATGCCTTGATATAAGCCTGAACCCTACCTATATGCTTAACAACCATCAATTGATTCTATGGAATCCAAGCCTGGTTCCCTTGCCCAAATTGATCCTTCAAGGTTCCCTTCATCTTTGCATAATTTTTAATCTTCTCAATACTATGCTAGTCTGCCAAGTCTTCTACTTGGTTTCTCCACCAAAGCTTCATGTTATCTATCAAGAATAGTGTAGAAAAATTCATTTTGGCCTCATATAAACTCCCATTCATATATTCCAACTACTTATCAAAATCCCAATAGAATTTACCAACTAACTCATTATCACGAGTTCCAACATATGGTTCTGGTTCCTTTATTTGATTCTCATAGGAACTAGTGAACTATTCCCATCGACAACAATTCAATTCAATAATTTGATTGTGGCCTCTTGGTATTTTACTTACTTTGTGATAGACTTTAACAAGTCTTCCACCACTTCTGATGTCTCATCAACATCGGTTCTTGAGGTTTCTTTATTAGATAAAAATTCTGCAGTCTCTTGGCACTCTTTGAAAGTAGCATCGCAAATATGGTGAATGTGGATCAACCATACTTCCAAAGATTCTACCTCCTCTCCATGCTTGCAAAGAGAGGTAATCATCTACTCAACAACCTTCTCTAATTTATCAAGTCTAGCATTCATCCTTGGAGTCTTAGGATTTGGTCCACCATCATTGTATTGATTATGTGAGGTTATCTTTGCATCCAAGGCTGCCATTGGCACTTTCCAAATTTTCATCATTTTTCCTACGTGATAGTTGTTTCAGTATGAAACTTGCATAAAGAGAAATCACCATTCTATGTATATGAACTGTCTCAAATTCTTGTTGTGCCAAGGCACTAAGTTTGTTTTTTCCAACCTTCAAGACAACCCTTGCAATTGACTATCAACTCTTCCTAGAATATTTTGTTCATTCTAGGCTTACTTAGACATGGTGAAGAGTACATGAATCTACTTTGATACCACAATCCCTCCATAAAGGGGGAGAAGAGTAAGAAATGATACCACTTGTCATGGACCTATAGTCATACCCCATTTTTTTTTACTTTTAGCACCTTGGGTCATGCAACATTTCCTTTCCTCAGTTGTAGGGTGTGTCCAACCTGCACCTACTACAACCAAACTATGTCTCTTCACATCTGTTCCACCCATAACTATGCCTTAAGCTATAGTTGGGTATATCTTCAACTAATTTCAATGCAACCAATTTCACAATAGGTACACATCCAACCATGTCCTTAAAGCATCCCATATATATTACACTTAGCCCATATTCAATGATAGTTAATCATTTAATATAACGAAATGAACAATAACATCTGACAATGATAAAGAGAAGACAACATAGATGTATGGGTGACACCCAAGGTAGGTGCCTTAACTTTATTAGCATGAAGAATGTTACAAAATTACAACAATGGAGTGTCACCTTTTTCCTACAACTCTATAATGAATGTATAATCCATCTAAGGAAATACTACCTATTTCCCAAAATACTTGCACAATCCCACCCCTAAAGCATTTGCAGACTTGTCTCTTGTAGGTCTTGTTGAGACCTAAGTCTGCACCCCTACCCCTCCTATCTCATTTCCCTATACCTTCATAAAAATCATTCCTATTTTGGTTGGTCAATTCAGTTTCCCATTGCTAAATGACTTGGTTTTCATCATTATATTTCTTGATTGATTGTTTGTGAAAATTGTTTATGTTTTCTTGAAGGATAATTGCACGTCGTGATTTGGTTCGAAATACTTTTCATCGTGTTTTCCATTGATTGAGCTTGCAGCAGGTTGACTAAGTATTTTGTATGCACAGGAAACACTCGTGGACAAAACACAGTAATTTAGAGCAGTCAATTTTGGGCTCAGATTGTGAGACCAAATAGGTTAAATTTGCAACGGTGGAGATCCAATAGGCCACTCAGATCAACAAATCTTGTACATTTAGAGTTCCATAATCATGAAAGGTTTAACAAAAGAGAAAACACAGTTTCCTAGAGCTCTGAAGCTCTAAAGTCCCAAAGTCCTGAAATGTTGGCGCGTCACTCCGAGAGGTCTCAATCCAAAACAAGCATATATTGTCAGAGCCCTGAAGTGTCAAAGTGTCGAAGACCCAAAATGTTGACATGTCACACTGTGAGTTATGTCCTCTAGGGGATTTCTAGACTTTTCATTCAAAATCTCTTGAACCCCAAACCCCGAAGAGTCGGAGACACGTAGCACTCATCTCTACTCACATGTAGCATTCATCTGTGCTGACATGTAGCATTCATCCGTGATGACGTGTAGCATTCATCCATGGTGACACATGGCATCCATCGGTCATCGACACATGTCACAATCTTTCATGTGGACATGTCAGCGATTATGACATCATGGTCCATTTAACTCTAGGAGATCCTCACTCCATGAGATTTCAATTTAGAGAAAATGCAGTTCCCCAGAGATCCAAAGCTCTGAAGTGTTGAAGTGTTGAAGCCCTCAAAGAGCCAGAGACATGTGGCATTCATCTATTGATGATGTGTGGAATTCATTTTTCATTGACATGTGGAACCCATTTCAAGCACCTTTGGGTATGTCATCTTTACTATTTCGGGTGACACGTGTCATTCTTCTTTCTGTGACACGTTAGCTATTTTAACATCATGAGCCACGTAACTCCGAGAGATCAACACTCACATATATTCTCAAACTTTGCATTCAGAAGCTCCTGAACCCCAAAATCCAAAGCCTCAAAGTGCCAAAGTGATTAAAAGTGTTGGTTAATGACTCTGAAGCTTCGAAGTGTCAAAGTGTTGAAATGTTGACATGTCACTTCGAGAGTCTGGGCCTCTGGGAGATATGAATATTTTTCACTCGAAAACTCCTGAACATCAAATTTTGGAAGTGGCTTATCTTTTTTAATGACATATTTTGAATTTTGAAAAAGGTGCCAAATCAGGGAATGTCAAGTCAATCCACGTCATCATATTTCTCATCTGGCAGCAGTTCAATGATATCCAACATGTACAGAAAAGAAGTTCTGGAATCTGGACCCTACCACACCACAACTAGGGAACTCAAGAAGTTATAATCCAAACTACGGAAATAATATTAGAGACTCTAAATAAATGCCATATGACTTTCTTCTTTCCTCCAGGAGATAAATTAGGGAAAAATACTGCCAACACATTCAGTTATCTTCGGTGGCCTCCAACAACGTGAATGCATGCTAGTGCTCAATACAAAACTCAATTTTGTTGCTCCTAGTCATTTTCTGTCAAATCTCAATTAACTCTGGCATATGCATCAATATGGTTTCATTACAAGTAGCAGTTTTTAGTTGTTCAATTGCAAAACTCTTTTAAATTAAGGCATAATAAGTGGTCTTTTATGTGTGATGAGAACCACTCTTTTTTTGGTAATGCAAGTTTTAAGTATACATTACTGTACTCTAGAAGTATCTAGTTAAGTCAATAAATCATTCTCCAACTGATAATGGAGAGTGAAGCCTCAGTTCCAGATGGATGAGAGCCTTTGCAATTTTCATAAATATGCAGTTTTTGTATGTTTTGAGGGTTCAGATTTTTGGGAAGAATATCAATGCATCTACTGGTTGAACCTATTCTATGAATGGATTAAAGATCTCTACTTATTGAATATGCTCTAGATGACATTTTTTTTGTCTAAATCTATGTGTGTTTTCATCTTATCTTGAATGCAGTTTTTTATTTGTGCAAAGTACATTTCATTTCCTTTAAGCTGTTGTATAACTTGTATTTACTAATATGGAACCTATAAAACAAAAAATGCTTTGTTGAATATTTGTTTCTATTGCAACCTATGGGATTAATTGTGTTTTTAATACATGTTTGATGCCTTGAAATAATATTTTAAGTATTGAACTTCTTATAATACATTATCCATTGAATGGTTTGTTGTTTATCTGTGTTTTATCCTCTATTATCTCACTTGTTTGTCATTTGTGTGCCACCAACCAAGGAGAACCCTCCTCCATGTCATTTTTCCAACCCAACCATGTTCTTGTCTTGGTAAACAAACCCTCTAACTAACCAACAAAAATAAAAAAACAACCATTCCAAACTTGAGGTGGCCTAGCTCTACCCTTTAGCAGTTAGGTGCAGACTTTAGGACCAACATCTTTTGGTGTCATTGCTGAGGAATGGAGAAACTATATATCTTTCCCTAGGAGAATGACAACGATAAAATTTGACCTTTTATGGTGAACAAAGATCAGACACCTTCAGACTGCCATCTTTCACCTGGCGACTCCACAGATTAAACTTCACAAAAGAAATATTGGCTCCCAGAAAAGGACTCAAGAGATCCAAATCTGAGCACATCAAAGACACTAAGGCTCATCCCAACCCTGAGAAGGAAATAGTGGTCTCTGAACCGTAAAGACAACTAAGAAAATCCACCTTAGCTCAGACATATACCTCATCCCTAAACGGTAAAGCTACACCTAAATATTATCACAAGAAACTTGAATTTGTTCGCCCTGAGAACCTCATTTCGAAGGAATCTCATATTATGTTAACCCCTCCCTCTAATTCATCATCTACTCCAACATCCACCCCTGTATCTCCAATAAATATTCATATTCCTATTTCCCAAACAATGGTTGTTAACATGATGGATGCCATAATTGTTTCCAGATATGCACCCCTAGTTTTTCCTGTAGGATTACATGCACACCCAACCATAGATTACATGAAATATTTACCAAGATATAATGGGGAAGGGGATGTCATGACTGAGGAACATCATGTATCTTTCTACAACGTTGCAGACAAATTTAACATTGACTATGCATATGTGTGGATGATGTTGTTTATACAAAGCCTCAATGGGGAGGTGAGAAAATGGTTTTAGGGCCTCCCTCCAGCCTCCATTGCAAATATCGATGCGTTAGATGAATATTTCATAAATCAATGGGGAGATAGAAGAGATTATATGTATTACATCACTAAGTTTGGGGCCCTTAAGAGAAAGAATGGTGAGTCTATTTTATACCTTACCAAGAGGTTCAATAAGATGTATGGTAGAATCTGAGATGAGATCAAACCAATTGAAGCCTCTACCAAGATCACTTATGCCAATGCATTTGATGCAAATTTCTCCCTTATGTTGAGAGAGAGAAGATCCACCACCTTGTTTTCCATGCAAGAAGCAACCATTAAGTTTGAATCCAACATCTTGGCATTAGTCAGGTTAAAAACTAGATCTGATAAAGACAATAAGAAACAGAGAGAGGATTCCCCTACCTCCTCTAACCCAACCACATCTGATCCTAAACTTGATGAAATGACCAAAAATTTGAAGGATTTGACATATGAAATATCTAAGCTGAAATGGGAATATAAACAACCAAATAGAGCTTTTCAAGGGGTTGGGAACAAAAATACCAACTAGTTTAGAAGGCTAAATGATGCCCCTCAGATAATGTAAAGAGAGAGGAGGAATGTTGATGACCAAAGAGAAGTACCTCCTTTCCAAAACAATCAGATTGAGGACATGGATGTAGATAGTGATGTTGATGTACTTTTCAATGAAATCGATTTTTACACTAGACACTTAACACAACAAGATTATGAGTTAGCACAATTGTCAAATCAGTTTGATATTGAGATAGAGGAAGAATGAGTTATTCAACGCCAGCTCCAAAATAAATATGACTTGAGGCCTAGAACAGGAACTCCTAAATCTACCACCTCTGACCAGAATAAAAAGAATAGAGGTTCCTCCCAAGCCAAATCCAAGCAAGGGCGCATTGGTTAAAGCTCACCAACCTCCTCCATTTAAAATTGTTTCCCCTGAAGTAAAGGAATCTAATAGGCCAAAAGCATCTTTCATCCTAGAGCATGAGTTGAGAAAGATCAAGATCCTTGTACCTCTATTAGAAATTTTGAAAAATGAGCCTTTCAAAAAATGTATTATGAAGGTTATGCAACCACTTACTTATGTTGTAACTTCTGATGTAATTAGTTTGCAGGATGAGAACCCAATCATTACTGTGGGCCCAGACATTGAGGATGGCTCTAATGCTTCTCTTCATTTCTACATATCTTTAAATTTCCATGAAAATATCCTACATAATTGTCTCATGGACTTAGGTAGCTAACACAATGTCATGCCTAAGGTTGTTATGGAGGAACTAGGTCTGGAGATCACCAAGCCCTACCAAGACCTTTACTCCTTTGACTCCAAAAAAGTAAAATGTTTGGGATTAATAAAATATCTGGTGGTTTCTTTGGAACAGTTACCCATGAAGAGTGTAGTGATGGATATCGTTTTAGTTGACATTCCCCCCAAGTTTGGTATGATTTTGTCTAGGATCATTACAAATGGACCTCACATATGCCACCATCCCTATTTTTTGGGGAGAAGATAGGAGGCTATACAGGGAGGTTAGAATGGCATACACCATCAGTGACCATCAGAATCCAAGAAACCATCCAATTTATGTTGTTGAGTGTGAGATCAAGTCATTTGTTTTTCATTTAAATAATGAGGAACCAGAAATTACAATCAGCAAATGAAAAACACAGTCACTGACAGATCAACAGAAAAAAAGTGTGGAAGATGTATTTTGATGGATCTTCATCAAAGAACGGTTATGGGGATGGTATAGTCCTCATTTCCCCTGCACATGAGGTTATAAATCTCTCTTATAAGTTGGAATTTGAGACTACTAACAATATAGTTGAGTATGAAGCTTCGGTGCTTGGATTAAGGGTTGCCAAAGACATGTCTAGTGAAAGTTTGGAAGTCTTTGGTGATTCTGATTTAATCATCAATCAAATAAAAAACATCTATCAAGATAAGAAACAGAGGCTCAAGCAATACATGAATGAGGTGTGGGACTTGGTTGACAACTTATTTCTAGCATTTAACATCTCCTTCATTCCCAGAGAGGCAAATCAAAAGGCATATTCTTTAGCCTTGTTTTCCAGTACCTTCAGACCTCCCATTGGACCAAATATCAATTATCAGGTGGAATTCAAATATAGGATAGCCATACCAGACAACATTAAGCACTGTCAATTCTTTAGTGATGACTTGGAGTGACAAAGATTTCTACAGACCATTGAATAATTATCCAGTATCTCAATAGATCAAGAGGGTGAAGATGTTGAATCACCTTATCAACAAACATCTCATATGATGAACAAAGTGGTTGGACACGACATTGTGGAACTTAAAACGAACCACATCCCTAGGGGTCTAGCACCACTAGAAAGGTTATTTTATAGTCATGATGTCTCCAAAGAAGTTTCCATAAAAAATCAAGAAGAGGAAGTGATGGAATGCAACATTGGGACTGCTGAAAATCCCAAAATAGTCAAACTGTCCAAGGCACCACCTCCAAAACAAAAATATAGGTATGTCAGCCTCATGAAAAAAATTGTTGATATTTTTGCAAGGTCGTATGAATATTTGAAGACATTTGACTCTAACATCATCTAGCACAAGATCCCTCTCAAGGCTGGTTCTAATCCATTCAGGAAGAAGATCAAGAAATTTAATCCCATGTTGATGTCCATAATTGAAAAATAGCTGAAAATAATGCTTGATGCCAGGATTATCATTCCCTTGAGGTACTCAGATTGGGTGGCCAACTTGGTACCTATGAGGAAAAAGAGTGGGGAAATACGCTTGTGTGTGGATTTCCAAATCTCAACAAGTGTTCCCTAAAAGACAACTACCCCCTTCCCAATATGGACCATATTTTGAAAAGAGTAGTAGGTGCTCACATGATTTCTTTGTTGGATGGGTACTCTGGTTATAACTAGATAGCAACGAGTGAAGACGACAAAGAAAAAACAACATTCACCACACCTTGGGGGACATTCATGTACAAAAAAATTCCCTTTGGGATGATGAACGTAGGGGGAACCTTTTAGAGGGATATGGATGTAGCCTTCATGGGGGAGAAAGAAAAATTTATGGTTATATATTTGGATGACATCACCATTTTCTCTAAATCAGATGATGAGCACTTACAACACCTTGAGCAGATTTTCCAAAAATGCAGAAGGTATGAGATTTCTTTGAATCCCAAGAAGTCCCACTTTGCTATGCCAGAAGGTAAACTCCTAGGTCACATCATATCAAAAGGAGGTATAAATATAGATCCTAAGAGAGTGGAGTCCATTCAGGGAATTGAAATCCCCATAAATAAGAATTATATTCAGTCTTTAATAGGAAGAATAAATTTTTTAAGGTGCTTTGTGCCAAACCTTGCTAAAATCATAAAGCCTATCACCAACATGTTGAAGAAGGATGTTGTTATAAAGTGGTCACTAGAGGAAAAATCAACATTCCAAAGGATCAAACAAGCTTTCGTTGAATGTTGGGTATGTGTTATATTATTTGCATGAGTAGTAGTGTTTGAGCGCCTGCGCCAGGCGCGTAGGGGGGCAGAGCCCCTCGCGCGGGGGTTCAGGGGCAGCACCCCCGATTTTTTTTTTTTCGGACCGACATATTTTCGCCGGGCCGACATATTTCCAGGATGACATATTTCCGGGACGACATATTTCCGGGACCACATGATATTAGGTGGTTTTTCGGCACATGGTTTTTTTGCCGATGGTTTTCTATTTCCGGTTAAGGAATTAGGGTTTTGGACTAATCCAGGTCATTGGGTTAGGGTTTTGGATGTCGCTGGCTCCTATATGTATATTGTATTGTAAACAATGTAACACAATGTTTTTAATATAATATATGCTAGTTTTACCGGTTTGGGTTTCCAAGTGAAAAATCGCTGTGTAATGTTTGTGTTTGCCATTGTATCTTTTCTGTTCTTTTCTGAATATCAGTTTGCAGTAGATATTGTACAAGGTTAGAATTTACATTGAAGCCCTTGTATTTTTCATCCCTGACTATGCCAAAGAATTCGTTATCTTCTCTTTCACTTCTGAGGAAATCATTTTTGTTGTGCCACTACAAAAGAATGAAGAAGGGCATGAATAGCCCATAGCTTTTTTTAGAAAATCCCTCCAAGATGTTGAGTTGAAGTATGACATATTAGAAAAGTAGGCCTATGCATTAGTCAAAGCGTTAAAATCCTTCAGGATGTATGTGTTACAGTCTAGCATAACAACCTATGTTCCTAGCAGCAGTGTTAAAGAGATTCTGGTCTGATAGGGAAGGGAAAAGGCGAAAGTGGATTGTTAAGCTATTGGAGTGTGACCTGCACATAAATCCCACGAAGTTTATCAAGGGACAGGGACTTGCCAAGTTGTTATCAAAATCAAACTGTAAGGTGTCAGAATTGCATTAGACCTTCACCCAATACGATGCACCCATGATACAGTCTAGACAAGAAAACATTCAGGTATTTTAAAACTACTCTTCTTCACCTTCGTACAAATATGTTATTTACTTTCTGCAACACCTAGAATGTCCACCAAATTTGAATAAGATGAGGGCCAAGTCTCTCAAATTAAAAGCTATAAAATTCTACATTTTAAATCAAAACCTGTATTGGAGGGATCATGATGGAATCCTATT
This sequence comes from Picea sitchensis, assembly GCA_010110895.2. Lineage (NCBI taxonomy): Eukaryota > Viridiplantae > Streptophyta > Pinopsida > Pinales > Pinaceae > Picea > Picea sitchensis. The sequence goes on from SNQJ01S0009019.1 coordinate 138,506, forward strand.
AAATTTTCTTGATGAAAATGAATCTAAAAAATTCACAACAGATATGTATTGGGGAGTTTGTGGAGGACACCAACATTGGAAAGCTAGAACCCTAAAGATACTAATGTAAGGATACTACTGGCCCACACTTTTCTCACATGTATTTACTACAGTAAGGGCATGCAATGAATGTCAAAAGTTTGTAGGAAAACATAAATTACTCTCACTGCCCCTAAAACCTATCACTACCAGTGGCCCCTTTTAGCAATGGGGATTATATTTCATAGGTGAGATAAATCCACCCTCTAGTGGGAAGCACAAGTGGATCCTCACTTCCACTGACTACTTTACTAAATGGATCAAGGTTATGCCCACTAGGAATGCTACTGATAAGGTGATTATAACTTTTTTGGAAACCAATATCTTTTCCAGGTTCGACTACCCTAGAAATATTATAACAAACAATGCCCAAGAATTCAATTCCAAAGCCATGATTGACTTATGTGGCAGCCATAACATCACCTTGACACAATCCATGCCCTATTATCCTGAGGGGAATGGGTTGCCTGAGTCAGCAAACAAGACTCTCATCGGGATCATCAAGAAACTGTTGACTCAAAACAAGAAATCCTGGGACTCTAAACTCAAGTATGCCTTGTGGGTGATAGGATCATCACCAAGAGATCCTTGGGAACCTCACCATTTCAACTAGTCTATGGGATATATCTTTTCTTCCCTACTCAACTCGGTCTACCAGTTCTAAAATTCCTACAAGAAGAAATGGAGGAGCCAAATAACATCCAGAGGAGAATCTTTCAGATTATAGGGGTTCAAAAAAAGAGAGAAGCATTGAATCAAATAATTGAGGCATACCAAAGCAAGATCAAATTATCTTTTGACAAGAAAACCAAGAAGGATATTGTTATAGCAATATTTGCCTCACCCTATGAAAATTTTCTTAGAAGACCTTTTCCATTTCCCTATGCAGACTTGAAGTCCCTTTTTGTAGTTCCCAGAGCTAAAAATAATATTTTTCCACATATACGCGCCCTAACTATTTTACAACATGTGTATACGTAGGTTGCACCATTACAACCTGCATACATCGGGTTGTGTGCCCAAAATTAAAAAAATGGTGTCAGGTTTCCATGTCACGTCATGAGATCCATGATCATTGGCCTTCCATATATTGGAAACATTCCAACTTGGAACTTCAATTCCATTTGAAGGTTATAAATGGGCCATACCGTAACTGTGGAAAAGAGGAGAAGAATTCAACTATGAGAGCAAAGTTTCTCTAGAGAAATTATTCACTTCATATTGATTCTGCATCCCTTTATCCTTTTAAGTTTGAAGACATTGTTCAAACCCCAAGCTCTTCCCTACTTGATCGATAACCTCATTGTCTCTCTTATATGAGGTTTCCTTTGGTGGAGGATTGAAGTGGTGGAGGCCCAGCTAGAAGGGACTTAGTTTCTCGGTTCTGAACCGTGCCGACACATAAGTTTGTAATTCATTCACTTCTTCTTATTACATTTTAATAGAAATACTCTTTTCTTGTCCAATTGATGTCTTGAAAATATTTGAATTGTTATTCCGTGGGCATATTCGTTATGAATATTGATGGATTATGCTATTGAATGTGCTAAATTTATATATTATCACCATATGCTTGTGTTTCTTGGTTGTTGAGGACAAGTTGCAGGTGTATTGATTTGATTCAAGTGCTCAACAATGGAATTCATTGAATGTATGGACGAGGTAGACTCTTTATCTTGTCTTGTTAGAATATTTGTTTATATAGCATACTTGATATTAGAATTGATTTCTGCAGTCATTTTCATCTTTTGTGGTTTACCCTATGCCATAGAGAGATTTTCCTTGTAACAGATATATTTCAAGAAGGTGACCTAGTCTTGAGGTGGGATGCTAGAAGGGAAAACAAGTCCAAGCATGGTAAGTTCGATAAGCTATGGTTTGGTCCTTTTGAGGTTGTTGAGGGTCTGGAAAATAATACATTTGTTTTACACAATCTAGATGATACTGATATTTTAGGAGGCCCAGTAAATGGGTGTTTCCCGAAACACTATTTTTCTTGAAAGAATGAGGGAAGGTCCCTCTTGTACCATAGTTGCTTTCCTTTTTCATTTTCATTTGATTAGTTATTTTGTGTGTGAATAAAGACTCCATATCCCAACAAAGGCACTAGGGTTAGCTTCAGTTTTAAATTTTAGAGATGCATGGCTGAGAGACAGTGGAAGAGATACATGACTGGCAAACGAAAACATAGGTAAGAAAATAAAGGTGGGAGCAAGTTATTGAGTTCAAAGGAATTGATCTTTTGTTCTCAACAACCCATAGGGGGGTGCTATCCCCATTTGGATCCAATGTTGTGACCTAAGTCTGCACCCCTGCCCCTCCTCTCTCACTTCCCTATACCTTCATAAAAATCTTTCCTCTTTTAGTTGGTTAAGTCAGTTTCCCATTGCTAAGTGACTTGGTTTTCATCATTATCTTTCTTGATTGATTCTTTGTACAAATTGTTTTTGTTTTCTTGAAGGATAATTGCATGTCGTGATTTGGTTTGAAATACTTGTCATTGTGTTTTCCATTTATTGAGATTGCAACAGGTCGACCAAGTCTCTTGTATGCACAGGAAACACCCGTGGAAAAAACACAACAATTCAGAGCTGTCACCTTTGGGCTTATATTGTGAGAACAAATAGGTTAAATTTGCAACGGTGGAGATCCAATAGGCCACTTAGATCAACAACTCTCATACATTCAGAGTTCCAGAATCATGTGAGATTTAACAACAGAGAAAACACAGTTTCATGGAGCTCCAAAGCTCCAAAGTCCCGAAATGTTGACACGTCACTCCGAGATATTTTCATTCAAGGAGGTTTCAATCCAGAACAAGCACATATTGTCAGAGCCCCGAAGTGCCAAAGTTTCAAAGAGCCAAAGTCTCGAAGTCTCGAAATGTTGACACGCCACTCTGGGAATTTGGTCCTCTGGGGGATATGTAGACCTTGCATTCAAAAGCTAATGAACCCTGAAGAGTCGGAGACATGTAGCACTCATTTGTGCTGACACGTAGCATTCATCCATGCTGACACGTAGTATTCATTTGTGATGACACGTATCTTTCATCCATGGTGACACTTGGAATCCATCAGTCACTGACACGTGGCACTCATTTCAAGTCATTTGGGTTACAGCATCAGCTCATTTTCGAGTGACACATGTCACTCTCTTTCATGCGGACATGTCAACGATTATGACATCATGGGACATGTCACTTTGGGAGATCCTCACTCTGGGAGATTTCAATTCAAAGGAAACACAATTCCCTGGAGCTTTGAAGCTTTGAAGTGTCGAAGTGTCAAAGCTCACGAAGAGTTGGAGACACGTGGAATTCATTTGTTGATGATGCATGGAATTCATTTGTTGCTAACATGTGGCACCCATTTCAAGCACCTTTGGGTATCTCATCTGTACTATTTCAGGTGACACATGTCATTCTTCTTTCTATGACATGTCAAAAATTGTGACATCATGCGCCACATCACTCTGGGAGATTGACACTCTGGAATATTCTCAAAATTTGTATTCATAAGCTCCCAAAACCCGAAGAGATGAAGCCCCAAAGTATCTAAGTGATTAAGGATAAAATATAATCCCAAGTTAATTAGCACAAAGTGTTGGTTAATGAATCCAGAGCTCCGAAGTGCCAAAGTGACAAAAATGTTGACAAGTCACTCCAAGAGTCTAGGCTTCTAGGATATATGAATATTCTATGCTCCAAAACTCCCAAGAATTTCTGAAGTGGCTTATCTTTGTTAATGGAATATTTTGAAGTTTGAAAAAGGTGACAAACCAGGGAACATCGAGCTAGTCCACTTATTCAGATTGCTCATCTGGCAGTATTTCGGTGATATCCAACAAGTACAGAACACAAATTTTGGAATTTAGACCCTGCAACGCCACAACCAAGGAACTCGAGAAGCTATAATTCAGACTACAGAAATAATATCAGAGACTCCAGAAAAATGCCATATGACTTGTTTCTTTCCTCCATGAGATAAGTTAGGGAAAAACACTGCCAACACATTCAATTATCTCTAGTGGCCTCCAATAGCATGCATGCATGCCAATGCTCAATACAGAACTCAGTTTTTTCCATCCAAGTCATTTTCTGTCAAATATCGGTTCACTCTAGAATATGCATCTGTCTGGTTTCATCGCAAGTAGCATTTTTTAGTTTTTCAATTGTAAAACTCTTTTAAATTCAGGCATAATAAGTGGTCTTTTGTGTGTGATGAGAACCACTCCTTTTTTGTTAAGTCAAGTTTGAAGTATACATTACTATACTCTAGTAGTATCTAGTTAAGTCAATAAATTGTTCTCCAACTAATAATGGAGAGTGAAGCCTTAGTTCTAGATGGACAAGAGCCTTTGCAATTTTCATAAATATATATTTTTTGTATGTTTTGAGGGTTCAGATTTTTGGGAAGAATATCAATACATCTACTGGTTGAACCTATTCTGTGAATGGATTAAAGCTCTCTACCTAGTGAATATTCTCTTGATGAAAGTGTGTTTTGTCTAAATCCATGTGTGTTTTCATCTTATCTTGAATGCAATTTTTGATTTGTGCAAAGCACATTTCATTTCCTTTCATCTATTGTATAACTTGTCTTTACTAATATGAAACCTATAAAACAACAAATGATTTGGTGAAGATTTGTTTCTTTTGCAACTTGTGGGATTAATTGGGTTTTTGATACATGTTTGATGCTTTGAAATAATATTTTAAGTATTGAACTTCTTACAACAAATTATCCATTAAATGGTTTGTTGTTTCTATGTGTTCTATCCTCTATTATCTCACTTGTCTGTCATTTGTGTGCAACCAACCAAGGAGAACCCTACTCCATATCATTTTTCCAACCCAACCATGTTCTTGTCTTGGTAAACCAATCCTCTAACTAACCAACCAAATTAAAAAAACAACCATTCCAAACTTGAGGTGGCCTAACTCTATCATTTGGAAATTAGGTGCAGACTTTAGGACCAACAGGTCATATCTCTTCAACAATCCACTTAGACAACATCCAAGTAGTCTACTATGTCAACCCCATACTTAGAACAATCACATAAATCTATGTCCACCCTCGTAATGATGCTTCTTCCATGACTTTTCATAATGTAGGTGCCCTCTTTATATATTGGATAATTGCCATCCACTCCACATCCAAACTAGACGGAATGTGCTATCCACCCAACCATCCACCAAGTATTTGTGGTCCAACCTTCTCATGCATTTTTTTAGAACTCTGTAAACTTCATTTGGTTGAGGAACGAATGATAGAGGCAACCAACAAACCAACTTTGATTTCTGAAACTAGCCTTTTGGACATAAAGAGGGCTCTCTCAGGAGACTTCGTCTCAATACAGGATATGGCTTTAAGCTTTCGGCTAGATTTAACACCTTTAAATAATAAATTCCTAGTTCTATTGGCACAAGAGAGTAAGAACTTGAGATATGGATTCGGTTTAAGGAAAAGATGGGAAAAAATGACTCGGTGATTGAACTTGAGAGGATAAAGGCTAAAGGAGCAACAATCTTCAGTTAAAAATCGTTGTGTGTGGCGGGGAGAAAAACAGATAAAGTAACTCGAAGCACCTCTAAGGATGAATTTAGAGTTAACTTAGAGGAAAATTGTTTGTCTGAATGGCACGAATCACAGGGCATTGCGCGACAAATCCCAAGTTCAAAATTACATTCCTATTCAGACAGAAATATATATGAATAAAGAACACACAAAGTACATACAAAAATAAAGGAAACAATACATCTGACTGCTACAATTAGAATCTTTTCATCAAAGTTTCAGGAAATTTTCATTAAATTTCGATTGAAATCAAACTACATTCAATAGTCACTGTCTATACTAATTTTTCCAACCAACTCGACTTACATTTAAAAGATAAAATATATAGGTAAGGGTGTCGCTTGGGCTGCCCTACTCCCTAGCTATTATCCCTAGAATCTAGGAAACTGGTTGTCTTCTGTTCAATGACCTTTTGTATGACCTCTTTCCAGAAATGGAAAACCGACTATGTTTAGTCACGTTACGAACACTTGTCTTTGCCATGATGGTTTAGTTACCAATGAGGTCTCATCATGGGGGAGAGTGATCTATTGTTGCCTCCCTTTGACAGGATGTTGGAATGATCAAGTGATCTGTCGGATTTCCGCCATCCACTATAATGGTTCTGATTTAAACCACCTGCTCATTTTCTAAGGTGTGTATGTGGGAAGTGACTGTTGATTGTCGTAGTCATTATCAAAATGAAAAATCCAACCAAGGGAAATGCTTTCTCAAAAACTATTGAGATCCACGTCACGTTTGAGAATACAAAAAACATAGTTCTTTAATCGTGCTTCTTCTGTGCATTGACAAGGTCTACGTGGACTTTTTCCCTAGTTGTTTCACATTTTCTGATATGCTTTGCCTTCCTTTCTTCTGACAACCTATGTTTTTCATGAAGCTATACGATTGTATCTTGCACATCTCTAAGTTGTCTCTTGAGCCATGTCACGTTTCCTTCACGGCCTTGTGATGTTGACACTTTAAGGGCCTTTTGTAAGTTTTAAACCTGTGAAGTAAAGCACTGCATATATATTCTTAAGAAAAACATAAATTAATCAATGGATCGTAAACATAGTACACAAAGATTTATACCAGAAACCCTTAACCAGGAGAAAACCTTTCAACTCTTCATTGTATTAATTTCACCATTCACCATACAATATATATACAATGTTTTTAGGTATTCCATAGATACCAAAACCCTAATCCCTTAATCCAGGATTAATTTAGAAAGCCGCTAAAAATAACAAAATCCGCTAAAAATAGAGGGATCGTCAGATGCAGTTGTCGAATCTGACACACCCACACACACACATGAAAATAATATAACACATACACAACATTCTCCCACTTGTTTTCTTTGCATCCAAGGGTCCACAGGATTATATAGTCAACAATCCAGGGCAACAATGCCCATTGTTACTCTACACTAGGAGAACTTTTCTGTGCTCATAGACTTTGTCAATGAATCTGCAACATTCTTCAAAGTGTCAACCTTTTCCAGAGACACCTTCTTTTCTTCAACCATGTCTCTCACAAAGTGATACTGAACATCAATATGCTTTGTCTTTGAATAATAAGTTGGGTTCTTTGCCAGGAATATTTCATTTTGACTGTCACAATCTAATCTCACTTCTTGTTGTACCAACCCAATACTTGAACACAATCTTTGTAACCATATTGCTTCCTTTTTTGCATGAGTGGCTGCCATGTATTCAACGTCTGTAGTTGAGAGTGCCACTACAACCTTTCTTTTGCTCATCCGACTGATTTCTCCTCCAAAAAGGTTAAATGCATACCCACTTGTAGATCTTCTGCGATCTAGATCTCCAACCCAGTCTGCATCAACAAAACCATGTATTTCCACCACTCTATCCATCCTGGTCTTCGTTGGTAGCACAATCCATAACTGGTAGTTCCACAAAGATACCTGAAGACCCTCTTTACTGTTGTCTAATGCTCCTTCCATGGTTTTGACATATACCTGCTCAAAACTCCCACTACATGTGCAATGTCTGGTCTAGTATAGACCATTTCATACATCGAACTACCAACTGCACTAACATATGAAACATGGGACATGTCCTCTTCTTCTTCATATGTCTTGGGACACTGATCTGTAGATAACTTTACACTTATAGGAATAGGAACCTTGACCGGTTTACTTCCATGCATATTAAACTTCTACAATATTTTCTCAGCATATTTCCTCTAATTCAACGAGAGTTTCATGTTTGCACGATCTTGTTTAATCTCCATTCCTAGAATGAAGTCAGAAGCACCGAGATCCTTCATGTCAAATTTGGAGGATAGTTTTGATTTCACCTCCTTGATAACATCCATGTTATTTCCTACCAGCAACATGTCATCAACATACAATACTACATAAACAAAGTGATTACCAACCTACTTGGAATATACATAGTGATCAACCCTGCTTCTCACAAATCCCAATCCAAGGATGTATGTGTCAAAATTTTGGTACCACATCCTAGGTGATTGCTTCAGACCATATAATGACTTCTTTAGCTTACAAACAAGCTCTTTCTTTCCCTTCACTACAAAGCCTTCTGGCTTCTTCATGTAGATTTATTCTTCCAGATCCCCATGTAGGAATGTTGTCTTCACATCCATCTGTTACACTTCAAGATCAAAAGCAACAACAATATATAAAATAAATCTAATAGACGTTAACTTCACAAAAGGAGAAAAAATCTCACCAAATTCAATTCCCTCTACCTGGGAATAACCTTTTGCTACTAATCGAGCTTTGTATTTCTCCACTTTATCTTCTGCATTAAACTTCTTCTTAAACAACCATTTACTACCAATAGATTTTATTCAAGCCGGGAACTCAACTATATCCCATGCCTCATTCTAATCCAAGGCATCCATTTATTCAACCATGGAATTCTTCCATAGTTTACTATCCTCTGAATTCATTGTGTCCCTGACAGTTCTGGGATCATCATCAGTAATAGATAAAGAAAAATAAGAACGAAAATCAGGTGGACTATACCTTTTTGGTTGCCTTCTTTCCCTCACTGATCTCCTCAATACTAGGGTATGAGTTTATTCTTCTTTTGCTTCATATTCTTTAGATGATTTAGATTTTGCATCATCCAACTCAAGCTCTATTTTCTCAAGTTCATCTTGCCTTGGTAGGAATTCCTGTTTGGACACATCTTTTACCTCTCTAAAAACAACATCCTGACTGTAAAAAATCTTCTTAGTTTTTGGGTTCCAAAGCTTATAACCTTTCACACCATCTTTATAACCCATAAAGATACACTTTTCAGCTTTATTATCCAACTTACTCCTATTTTCTTTTGGAACATGTACATAAGAATCAAAACCAAACACTCTGAGATGTTCAAGAGAGGGTGTCATACCATTCCATACCTCGTGTGGAGTTTTATCAACCAACCCTGATGAGGGTGATCGATTGACCAGGTAACATGATGTACTCATTGCCTCTGCCCAGAATTCTTGTCCTAACTTAGCACCACTGAGCATGCTCCTTGCTTTTTCCATCAGTGTCTTGTTCATCCTCTATGCAACTCCATTCTACTGAGGTGTGTATGGAGTAGTCTTCTGCCTTGCTATACTACACTTCTTATAAAATTCTTCGAATTCATTTCCGCAAAATTCTCCACCATTATCTATCCTCAATACCTTTATTTTATTTTCTGTCTGATTTTCTACCAAAGCCTTAAACTCTTTAAATTTATCAAATACCTCAGATTTCTTTCTAAGAAAATAAATCCATGTTTTTCTTGAGAAATCATCTATGAATGAAATATAATACACATATTTACTGAGGGATGGAATGGGAACATGTCCAAACACATCACTGTGTATCAACTCTAAGATCCCCTTTGCTCTTGTAGCACCAGATGAGAATCTTACTCGATTATGTTTACCATATATGAAATGTTCACATAAATCAAAATCCAGAGTGCAATTAGACATACCTTCAACCATACCTTTACCATGTAGTGTTAGAAGGATTTTTTCTCCAATATGCCCCAATCTTTAATGCCACAGCATGGTCTTCTTTCCAGGGCCAGTATTGGGCTTGTCTTCTTTATTTGTATGCTCAGTGACAACATAATTGTTACACCCATTAGTATAAGTGATTCCCAACAATGTTTACAGAGTTCCACACCAAACTCCCCTCATCAATACCATTGCTCCTTGTACCATCTTGCAAGTGCCCTTTCCCAATACAAAATCCACTACTGCATCATCCAACTTGCTTATAGATATTAGGCTCCTGACTACTTTTGGAATGTGCATAACCCCAGGGAGATTTCTAATCCTTCCATCTTTTAGAACCAACTTAACCCTTCCATGTCCCATGATTTTGTTAAATTATGAGCTTGATTTCTTATGCGGATTAATTCTTTTATTTTCTTCAATAATTTGATTCCAACTTAATACACTTCAACAATTTCAAATCATAATCGAATAGAAATAATTATGTAGATAAGTAAACATGCATATCAACAAAACATATACCCTGGGGAAACCCTATATAGGGAGAAAAACCCCAGCAAACAATATTCCTTTATTGCATTAATAATGTAAGATCTCTTACAAATATCCACCATGAATGTACTTCTCTCAAAGAGCTTGCCAAGATGACTTTGAAATGGCAAAGAATTACAAGAACTTGCTGAAATACACCTTTGATATGATGCCTCTTTATCATTGATGTGCTCCTCTATTACTTCACCCTCAACCTGCATATGAAAACTCTATTTCAAAATTATGTTGCAAAACTGTGTTGCATAACTGTGTTGAGGAGAGGGTTCAACCTCTTCTTATATAGGCTGAAGAGGGGAAGAGGAGAAGCTTGAAATAGTAATGTGATTGCATGCATTAGTCATACTTTAGTTCAAACATAGAACTAGACTTGATATTGGTTACTACTCAACATTACACTTTAGTTCGAACTTAGAACTAGACTTGAGACTGACATGCTTTAGTTCGAACTTAGAACTAGACTTAAGACTTTAGTTGCAAATAAACATTACACTTTAGTTCCAAGATAGAACTATACTCAAGACTTTATATGAAACTCAACATTAAATGTTAGTTCTAGACTTAAGACTTTAGTTGCAACTCAACATTACACTTTAGTTCTAAAACAGAACTAGACTCAAGACTTTAGTTGCAACTCAACATTACTAAAATAGAGCTAGACTCAAGGCTTTAGTTGCAACTCAACATTACACTTTAGTTCTAACATACAACTAGACTCAAGACTTTAGTTACAACTCTTGACAAGGAAATTCAAAATTCTCTTCATGGTGGATAATGTTTACACGTTCCAAAGCAATAGATCAATACAATTACATCATTTGCAATATTAAGAATATCGTTTGTTTCTAGCTCATAGGAATTTAACATTCAACCTAACTTTTTCTATATACCTTGACTTTTTCTCATGGCTCAAAAGGTTTGACTAGGCTCACAGAGGTTGTATGTTCCCCCTGACGACTTTTGCAATAGTCTATCTATGCTCACAGAGGTTGTATGTTCCCCCTGACTTTTGTAGTAGACTGTCTATGCTCACAGAGGTTGTACGTTCCCCCTGACTTTTTCATTAGACTCACATAGAATCTTAGTCGTCCTAAATTTTGGTTTGACTCACAGAGGTTGTTCATTCTCCCTGTCTTTTGTCAATACCTCACAAGACTGGTTGATTCTCCAAATCTCTCTGGCTAGCCTCAAGGTGGCCCATCTGGCCTCTCATTGGAGAATGACTGTCGATGCTGCCAAATTTAACACTCCCTCTCAGTGAGGGAGTCATTCTCAGCCACACCAACCTTGCCTCTCAGCTACACAAACTATCTCGAGGTCAGAGGCTTGGTCAGGATATCGGCTACCTACTTTCTCATGGCTATGCACTATAACTTTATAGTTTTTATCTGGACCAAGTCTCGAATGTAGTGGTACCTCATGTCAATATGTTTTGACCTGTCATGAAATACCAGGTTCTTTGTCAATTTTATGCAACTTTGATTATCACAGTGAAGCACCATCATCTCAAGCTTGTCACCAAACAACCCAGAAACCAATTTTTTGAGCCATACTGCTTCCTTGCTAGCATCACCTATTGCAATGTACTCATCCTCTATTGTGCTCTGTGCAGTGGATCCCTTCTTTCAACTTGACCAAGAGATCATAGCAAATCCTAAACTGAAGCAGTATCCAGAAGTACTCTTCTGATCCACTCGACTTCCTTCCCAGTCAGCATCTGCATACCCATGCAGAAATAAACCACTAATGGATGTATATCTTAGATCATAGGTAATGGTCCCTCTGAGATATCTCAAGATGTTCTTTCCTACCACCTAGTGTCTCTATCTTGGTTCAGTCATGAATTGACTCATTGAAATCACTTCATAGCATATATCTGGCCTAGTGTGGATCATGTACATCAATGATCCAATCAGTTGCCTATACATGGTGGGATCCACCAAATCTGAACCTGTATCAGAATCATGCAGATTCTTTAGGTTGGTAACCATCGGAGTAGACATGGATTTGTAATACATCATACCAAACCTCTTTAATACATCCACTGTGTATTTTCCTTGTGCCAAAAATATCTCGCCCTGTCTTTGCCACACTTCCAATCCTATGAAGTAATGCATCAAGCCTAAGTATTTCATCTCGAATTATGAGGTTATCTCCCTCTTACACCAGGCTATCATCCCTTCACTTCATGTTATAAAGAGATCATCAACATACAATATTATTATAACAGGTTGGTTACCTCTTACCTTGAAGTATAGATTTGCATCAACATCACTTTTTTGAAAGCCCAGGATTTTAAGAAAGACATCAATCATGTCATACAAAACTCTGTGAGCCTACTTAAGACCATACAAGGCCTTCCTTAGCTTGCATACATGAGTGCCTTTGTTATGTAGTATAAAACCATCTGGTTGTTCCACAAATACCTCTTGTTCAATCTTTCCATTCAAGAATGTTGTTTTTACATCCATCTGATGTAGTTTCCAACCAAGTACAGAAGCTAAAGAAATAATAGCTAGAATGGAGGTATATTTGGGTACATAAGAAAAATTCTCTTTGTATTTGATTCCTTCTTTCTGAGTGAATCCTCTGGCTACAAATCTTGCTTTGAACTTTTCCACACTTCCATCAGCTGCATGTTTGATCTTATAGATCCATTTGGAAGAAACCATTGATTTGTCTTTTGGCCTTGGCACAATGTCCCAAACATTTTTCTTTATAATAGACCTATATTCCTCACACATGACATCCTTCCATACTTGTAATTTATATTCTTCTTCAAATGAAGAAGGTTCGACATCACTAATGCTGCTGAAAGTTCCTTTGGGAGCAGCTATCCTTTCTGCTTCCTGAACTATTTCTTTAAGCCACCCAAGCTTCCTTTAGGATGGAGGTTCTTCAAGAGTTCTTTCTAACACTTCAGCGGGTTCTAGGGGCTCATTACTTGGCCGTTCACTAGGTTCCTCCCTCTGATCATTTGACTCTTCATTTTTAGAAGAGGGTGAAGTTGGTTGAACTACTTCTAAATCCTGCTGAAGCTCTTTGAATTTCCTAAATATGACTTCCTCATGGAAAGTCACATCTCTTCTTACCTCTATTTTCCTCTGACCTGGCACATAAATCCTGTAAGCTTTGGATTTCTCACTGTACCCCACAAAAACCCCTTTCTTGCCTGAGGGTTCCATCTTTGTCCTCTTTTCCTTAGGGACATGAATATACACAAGACATCCCAATATCCTTAGATTCCCTACTTTAGGTTTGATCCCTGAGAAGAATTCTTCAAGAGTCTTGTCCTTCAAAATAGCATGTGGACACCTGTTCTGAATATACACAGCAGTGGAGGTAGCTTCTTCCCATAAATTATTTGGCAGATCCTGGTCAAACATCATTGCTTTCACTGCCTCACAAATAGTCATGTGTTTCCTCTCAGCAACACCATTTTGTTGAGGGTTATATGGCACGGTCAATTGTCTCTTGATTCCTGATGACTTGCAGAAATCCTCAAACTGAAGAGATTCAAACTCTCCTCCATTGTTTGTTCTAAGGATTCTAATGTGTTTCCCTGTCTTCTTTTTAATAAAGTCTTTATACTCTTTGAATTTATCAAATGTGTCACTTTTAGCTTTACGAAAATATATCCAACATTTTCTTGAGTAATCATCAATAACAATTACATAATACAAACAACCACTGAGTGAGGGAAATGACATGGGACCACATACATCAGAATGAACCAGATCTAAGATGACCTGAGCTCTGTTGTCACTACTAGGAAATAATTTCTTTATATTTTTACCTAGCATGCATCCTTTACAAATTTCATTCTTACTAAGAGAAATAGAGGGCATGCCAAATACCATGTTCTGTAGATCTGGAAGAGCTTTTTAATGAATATGTCCAAGTCTTTTGTGTGACAACTCACTGGAGCTAGTTGCATCATGAGCCAATGCCTAAATTGACTGTCCTAACATGACGTACAGTCCTCCACTATGAGGTCCAATGGGTTCTGTTGTACTTAAGTTGCTACCATTAGCCCATAGTAGTGACTTCATGTCCTTGAAGATAACCCAATATCCCTTGTCCTCAAGGGTTGCAACTGATAGTAGATTCTTCTTGAGCCCTAGAACATATAATACTTCATCAACATGAAGTCTAGCCCCAGATTCCAATCTAAAGGAGAAAGAGCCTACTCCCTCTATCTTGTAACATTTTTCATCCCCAAGCTTGATCCGCTCTACAAAATATTTTGTCCCAA
>SNQJ01S0009019.1:159166-182547 GCA_010110895.2 Picea sitchensis
ATTTTTTTCTAGCTCATAGGAATTTTACATTCAACCTAACTTTTGCTAGATACCTTGACTTTTTCTCATGGCTCACAAGGTTTGACTAGGATCATAGAGGTTGTATGTTCCCCTGACTTTTGCACTAGTTTTTCTACGCTCATAGAGGTTGTATGTTCCCCTTGACTTTTGCACTAGTCTGTCTATGCTCGCAGAGGTTGTACATTCCCCTTGACTTTTGCATTAGACTCACATAACATATCGTTCATCCTAACTTTTGGTTTGAATCAGAGAGGTTGTTTGTTCCCCCTGGCTTTTGTCAATACCTCACAAGACTGGTTGATTCTCCAAATCTCCCTAGCTAGCCTTGGGGTGGCCCATCTGGCCTCTCATTGGAGAATGATTGTCTATGATGCCAAATTTAATAGATTTTGGCTGTCGATTCATCTCCTAGGAATACATCACTGCCATCATATTTTTCATTTTAACAGAACCACTCCCTATGAGGAGTCATACGGTATGATGCACCTGAGTCGATCAACCATACATCATGGTCTACATGTGTACTTGTAGATGCCAGGTAAAAATCACCTCCTTTTTCAGTGGAGGTTTTCACCTCTGTGAAAGAGGTACTATCAGAACCCTCTGGTTTATCAACCTTCTTAAACTTGCAATGTTTCTTGTAATGCCCTGTTTTACCACACTTCAAGCATTTCCTCAAATATTTTCCTGGAGACTTAGATCTACCTATAGATTTAGATCTCCCCCCCATAGACTTACCAGGATTCTTGTCTTGGGTACGACCTCTTACAAATAAAGCATATGTGTTATGACCATCCATGTTTTTTTTCCTCATCTCTTTAGATAACAAGGATGAAACTACATCCTCATACATCAATGTAGATTGAGTGGTACTACCAATTGCTACAACCAGATTATCCCAAGAGTCTGGCAAAGAACATAAAAAATTAATACACTTATCTTCTTCTGCAATCGTAATATTAACAGATATGAGTTGACTTACCAGAGTATTAAATGCATTTAGATGTTGTGTCACAGAATCTCCATCTTCCATCCTAAGATGATAAAACTTCTTTCGAAGAAACTACATGTTTACCAAGGAATTTGATTGATACAAATTTCCTATCTTATCCCATAGTTCCTTGTCCGTAGATTCTCCTGAGACATTAAACAACACCGACTCTGCCAAGCAAAGTCGAATAGTACTCCTTTCTCTTATGTCCAACTTCTCCCAATCTTCTTTCGACATACTAGTAGGTGGTGTACTAGTAGTTTGTGTACTAGTAGGTTGTGTGCCAGTAGGTTGCGTACCAGTAGGTTGTGTACCAAGATCCACAACGATCCATTGTTCATTGTCTACAAGAAGGTACTCCATCTTGAGCTTCCATAGCTCAAATTTGTTTCCATTGAAATTCTCTATCTCGATTCTAGAAGAGCTCTCCATTCCTCTTTCTACACTTGAATCACCACTGCAAGAGCTCCCACTGAACCCAAGTTTATCATAGACCCAAGATAAACTTGATCTATCAAGACCAAGCCAAACCCTCAGCAAAAAAGGCATCCCCCTGAAGCCAAAAATGAGCTCCGATACCACATGTAAGTTTTAAACCTGTGAAGTAAAGAAATGCATATAGATTCTTAAGAAAAACATAAATTAATCAATGGCTCATACACATAGTACACATAGATTTATATTGGAAACCCTTAACTAGGAGAAAACCTTTCAACTCTTCATTTTATTAATTTCACCATTCACCATACAATATATATATAATGTTTTTATGTATTTCATAGATACAAAAACCCTAATCCCTTAGTCCGGGATTAATTTATAAAACCGCTAAAAATAACAAAATCCACTAAAAATAGAGGGATTGTCAGACGCAGTTGTCGAATCTAACGCTCCCACACACACACATGCAAAGAATATAACACATACCCAAAACCTTTGCAACTAACTGTCGTCTCAATTCCTTGTTTTCCTAGTAAAGGTTGACGATGGTGAGCTGTGTCTGTTTCAGCTGCTTGGATGACCCTCGAACATATGCTCCTCTGATATCTATCTTCCTTATTCCACTCAAGTTTTCTCGACTAATACCTTTGACAGGTTCCAGCAGAATAACATGCCTAAGCAATTCTTCAATAGCTGACCTTGCGTGCAGTTCGCTTGGGACTTGGGCTTCCCCATTTTCCTTGTTCTTCTTTGGCCTGCCCCTTCTTCAGGGTATTTGTTGCTGGGGGGATAGGGATTCCGACATCTTTCCTTCTTGCGTATTCTTTTGCGCTTCAGCCTCCACACAGTGTGGTATTTCCTTTTCTGCGGATATAGAGAGATATCCTTTTGGATCCTTGGGGATGCTTTTTGTGAGCATGAAAGAATCCAAGTTGCTCCCCAATCATATTAATTCTTCAACTATCAGCAATTTAATAAGAGAGACATGAGAGAGTTTCCTTTTCAATTTTTCCACTTGGGCTTGCACACTCCTTTCCATCTCCCAGAGAATCTGGTGTAGGAAAAATGGTATATTTAATTGTCCCCTCCCTATGAAGTGCATCAACAATCTAATGTGATGGAGTGTATCCTGTCGAACCTCCCTTCATAGGTAAAATATTTCCTAATTGCTCTAAGCAGTTTCTAGAAAGATTCTTGCAAGTATCTGTTCAGAGTGCCTGCCTCGACCTTCCATCCTAGACAATCTCATCTGATGAAATATTCATAGCACTATGTGTCCAAAGGCATTCCCTTATACCATCTCTCACCATGTGGAGGGATCTTTGTTGTGGTTGACACAATTTCCTCGGTTACTTGAAAAATGAAAAAAGAGATCACCACACGGGATCCATCGAAACTAAGAGCGAACTACTTGGTTAGTCTTATATTGAATCCCTAAACTTTCATGCAAAACACCATGCACCCGAATTGTTTGAAGGACGCTCTAACCTTCGGCTCTTCATTTATCAACGTTAAGTTATGGGGCTTAGTCCCAACACCTCTACTGCTTCGTGCACTCTTCCTTATGCTTTGGAAGGTTTCCATGGCACAACTCGTATTTATCCTGCGTGCAACGGATCAGGCACGGGCCCAAGCAGTGATCCTGATTTGTGAATAGAAAACTACACACTATGCATAAGCCTAATTTGCAAATAGAATGCGTGCAGAACATCTGGAATTTATAATAGAGCAGGATGGAGGTGGAAACGTGCCAAGGAACACTGAATTCATGGCAACTGGATGTTTCAAAACTAACTGCGGGTTTTCCATAGCACATCTGTGCGTGTAAAGTACAACTTATAAGGGTTGTAGGGAATACGTGATATGAATGCCTCAATTGTTATTCTTCCAGCCTTCATAATGGGCCGATGATGGCCACTGCACTTGCTAACGTGACTTCCATTAAAAACTTGCCTCGACCTAGGGCACGTAGAAGCTCCCTTTTTGATAGGATCTGACTCTTTGGGAATAGACTCGTACTATTTACACATGTTTTGACTATGACATCCCTTACTGACTCCAAGGGAAAACTGACCACTTGATGACTTCGACCCTTTTCTTGTTCGGTACCTGACCTCACATGCTTTGACACACGAGCCATAACTTGACTAAAAATTACTCTAATTGAAAAGAAAATTGGTGGCGCTAACAGCTGGCTCCAATGGGGATGATATCCTCCCAGCGAGGTAGCAAAGAACAATAGGAAAGGTGCATGACCATTGGGCCTTATTTTACTTTCAAACACTAAAATATGAAAAACAAAATAAAACCTAAACCTATTGACGCAGTTTCTAAAATATTCAACATAAACTCAGGGCCTTCACTTTGGGGTTCAATTTTCTGTTGACATATTGACTCGACGAAAAAAAAAAAATGACTATTTACAATGACATGTGACTTAAACGGATTTTATTTCACCAGATAATGTTTGAGGAACCTATTGTTTACAAGCCCCCAACCAACGTACCCTTCATTTAGTTCTTCTAGAAAATAATCATTATTTCTGCGATATGCACCGATTTTGAATGGACCCGCCCAAAGATTATTGAATTTTCTGTGCTTTCTTTCCTTTATCGTCATTTCTCGCGTCCCATTTCAAGACCACATCTCCCAACTGAAAATCCTCTTTCTTAGAATGCTTGTCAAAGTTTTTCTTCATCCTCTCCTAGTGGAGTTGTGATCGATTGTACACCTATTCCCTCATCTGTTGTGTGTGGATTAGTTGATTTATTCTCCTCTGCGTGTCATCTGGCTCGGCCTCCTGCTCTTGCATAAAATTTCTGACGGGCAACCCCAGTGAGGTAGGGAAAATTGTGTCTACGTCGTATACAATCTGAAATGACGATGTTGAGATGGACTTCTTGGTTGTAACCCGGTCTTCCCACAACGCATAGATAAGATTTTTATGCTGGGCCTTCTTGTTATCTTGCACGAGTCTTTTGATGATCCTTGTCAAGATTTTATTTGATGATTCTGCTAACCTGTTTCCTTGTGGGTAGTACATTTTAGAATGCACCAGGGTTATATTGTAATCTTGACAAAACTTCTCCATATTTTTGGACTTGAATGCGGTCACATTATTTGTTATGATCTTGATAGGGAATCCAAATCTCAACAGGATATTCATCTCCAAAAATTGGATGATGACTGCATCAGTAGCCTACTTCGTGGGGATGGATTCTACCCATTTCGTGAAGTAATATGTAGTTGTGAGTATCCATCTATGTTGTGCCGAGGATGGCAGATTTATTTCCCCTATAAAATCCAAACCCCGTTGCATGAAAGGTGCTTCGACTGAGATCGACTTTAGTGGTAATGGCTGCAACTTTCTTCTTCCATCAAAAATATGACACTCATGGAAACTGGACACTTCTTTGTATATGTCTATAAAGATGGTAGGACAATAGTAACCTACTCTTAGGATTTTTTGCGTGGTGGTTTTCTAGTAGTGATTTCCTTTGTAGTTGCCTTTGTGAAATTATTCGATAACTCGTTTCGTGTCGTTTTCCATCAAACAACTCAACAGTATCCCTTCAGGATCTTTCCAGTATAGTGAACTGTCCAGGATGCAGAACTTAAATTCTTTGAGCTTCAAAAATCCAGCCTTGGTCTTAATCAAACCTGGAGGGGCTTTCAGATTCCTCAACACGTAGATGATATCTGTATACCACGGTGAATTGACAAAATCCTGAGACACTCACGCAGTTCTTTCTTCTTGAGGATTCTCTGATAGATCAATGATGAAGTTGATCCCCACAGTGTTGCGGTCTGACTGTACAATCATCTTTAAAAGTACCTTCCCTTTAATCAACTTCATGGGATTGATTTCAAGATCGTATTCCAGCATGGCCTCTATCCACTTACCCCTTCTCCCCTCAGGGTCAAGTTGAGTCAGGATATCCTTGATTGAGTTGTTGGGCACATAAGCGATAACATGGGAGTGTAATATGTATGTCCTAAACTCCTTCAGGGATTTCACTAAGGTGTATGCTTGTTTCTCTATAATGTTGTACCTTAGTGGAGAATCCCTCAGCATCCTGCTGAAATAGGCGATAGGTTTTTCAAAGTTCTACAGAATATAGTCCATTTTAGGGAACGGGTAGTGGTCCTTGAGGGACACTTTTTTTAAGTTTTAAAAATCCACACACAATCTTATTTCGCCACTCTTTTTTCTAACAGGTACCAAGTTGGCCACCTACTTCAAAAAACTTAAAGAAATGATCATTTTAGATTCGAAGATATTATTTACCTCCTTTTCGATTAGCGGCAACAGTAGGGGATTTATCCGTCACATCTTATGTTTGAAAGGCCTCTGTTTTTCTTTCAGAGGGTGACATGCTGAATCACTTTAGTTTCATACACCTTCAAGTCATCATAACTCCAAGCGAAAACATCGGGGAAGTCCTTCATGAGATTTCTGTAGTCTTTTTTGACCTATAGACTGATCATTTTCAAAAATTTGATTATTTTCGGGTTCTTCTCAGTCCCAATGTTACAGTCTTCCACATCCTCATAGTTTGCAGTCATCTTGGGATTTCTAGCCACGTCGTTTCCATCAAACAACTTTTCCAATGAAACTAGCCCCTTTGGGATGATGTTATTATTCATTTGTACTATGTCCCTTCCCTCTATATGGTTCTAGAAAGGGTCGTCATCACTACGTGCATCTGCACCCCCATCTTTGTCGTAGAAACACTCATCATCAATGTTTATGTTAGCGAACTCATCGCTCATTTGGAGAAATATCTCCACTTGTCTTTTGTCCTCAAACACCTACCAATGTTTGATATTATCGGGCACCACTGGCCTGTGTTTGACTTCGATCTCGTATTTTTTGTTTGGGAAGATGGGAATTTTAAAAATTGAGGTCGAGGTGGACAACGCATCGACGATCTGATTTCCCCCCCTTGGGATAACAGATAGATCATACTCCGAGAATTCTTCGAGGAGGTCCAACACCATGTTTCTGTACACTCTCAACCTGGGGTGTTTGGATTGATATATGCCTTTCACCTGGTTTATAACCAACTCGGAGTCTCCGTGCACTGTTGTCCTCTTTGCGCCTAGTTCTTTCAAAACCTTTAGGCCCAAGATCAGTGCCTCATACTTGGCCATGTTGTTTGTACATTCGAACGCAAGATGTATGAGCATAGTTTTGTGACCACCTCGGGGGGTCTTATCCATACACCGACCCCTTCTCCTTCCTTACTGATAGTGTCGTTGAAACTCATGTTCCATATGTCACTTTCCACGTGGTTCCTTGGGTTGGCGCAATTTGTTGCTTGTCATGTGGCTTCCTCATCGGTGGTCATGATGGTTGTTAGATCTTCGTCTTCAAAGATCAGGTCATTGTAGAATATGGAGGAACCTCCCTCTATGTCGACAAAGTAGATGGGATGGTTATTTGGCTGCATCTTACTGCT
Source organism: Picea sitchensis (assembly GCA_010110895.2). Lineage (NCBI taxonomy): Eukaryota > Viridiplantae > Streptophyta > Pinopsida > Pinales > Pinaceae > Picea > Picea sitchensis. The sequence goes on from SNQJ01S0009019.1 coordinate 166,082, forward strand.
TACCATGTATTTCAACAACACTTCTCTGTATAAACATCTATCATGGCCAACTATAGGAATGGTAGCATATGACATGTCCATTTGCAGAATCCCCTTTAACTTCGCATCCATTGACCTAGACAACAACATGCCAAACTTAGGGGGTATGTCTACCATGACCATGCCTATAACCATGTTCTTCGAAGGAATCTGGGCCAGTGTTACGACCAAGTTTTTGATGAGATCGAAGCACTTGACTTTCCTCGAATCAAAAGGAAAAAATCCCTTATAAGGCATGGTTATATCCAAACCCAACTCGTCCATGATCACCTTTGGCATGAGGTTATACGATGTGTCGTAGTCCAGCATAGCGTTATGCAGGGTCGTCTCATGGACTATAAGACTGACATAGAATGGGGTAACATCCTCATTATCTCTTATCTCCTCTACGCACGGACCAAACAAAATAGCAGGGTGATCATCTTAGACATTCAAAGTATCAGGGGTCCCTCCCATTTTTAGAATTTTAATAATATCCTCCCAATACTCACCCCTTTTGATAAGATCTTTGAATGAGACATATATTTTGATTTTAGCCATTTCATGCTCAAAGTTAAAGGGGGAAAAAACCTTCTCTACCACTTTCACACACGCTTCCTGACTTGTTTCCAGTGCTTTCCTCGAGGCCTCCTCCTTTGAATTTTCCTTTTCAGTTGCATCCTTGGTTAGGTTTTTTGGCTTCGATCGGTTTGTGGAAGGGTTGTCTGCTGGAGATTTCCTTATGGGATTTTTTTGTTGAGGTTCGGTAGGCACGTCCTTGCTCCTAAGGTTATATTTCTTCTGAATCTGCATGATGGCATTCTGATAAAATTTCCTGAACTCTTTTGTTTCCTAGGAAATCGTGTCATCTATCTCAAGCATCATGTCATCATTTTCTCTCATGTATTGATCATGTTCTCCCTTTGTCAAAAACACGTGCGGATTCTTGTCATCGCAACAATGCATCTAGTCTTCGAACATCTGATCGAATTCCTCGTCCGTGTAGTTTTTTTGGAACATAGGCCTTGTTTTCTGGTCACCCTCCTCTCTCTTCTCCCTTTGTCTGATCTGGGGAACTTGACCCCTTATGAGATTGTGATTTCTATGTTGGGGGTCATGTTGTTCTTTGGCAGCAGGTTTGGTTCCCATGGACATTCTCTCCATCAATTTCTCCATCGTCTTCATCATTAGGTATAATTTGTTGATGGTTGTGCATCTCCTTGGGGTTTCTTATCGCCTCTATTGAATATCTGTTTTATCTTCCCCGACACCATCATGTTTACCTTGAATTCGATTGCATCTTTTATCATTGCGTCTAGATTTTTTGATCTTCTTTCTCTCAACAACAAGGTGAAATCGTTGTCGAAGGAGTCGGTGTATTTCAACTGTGCAGCCTAGGGGGGTGGTTAAAATTCTACAGGAATATAGTTATAAACCCTCATGAAATGGGATGAGAATTATTCCACCATCTCCTCCGATGCTCTCTTCACATTATTGTACTACATCAACAACTACAAGGGGTTCTTCTTGTCTCCCCATCTATTAAGGAAAGAAGTTTCAAACACGGTGAAGTCCTGAATGCTCGTTTTCGGGAGGGATTTGAACCATTTCCTCACCTCCCCCGAAAGGCTTTGTGCGAACAACCTCATTTTCATGTCTGCATAGTCTACCTCCTCTAGGTCGAGAAAATCGTTGAAGCAATCTAGATGCCTCTGGGCTGAAATGTTCCCTTCAACATCGTAGATCTTAATCCTTTGGCTATAATTTTGGGGAAAATGAAGCACTTGGACTGGCAGAATGAGGGGGTTGATTCTAGCAGCCATGGCTCTAGGAGATTTGGGGATTTGAAGTATATGATTAGGTATTAGGGCTTGGAATCTCTTTGGGTCAAAAACTATTTCGTCCAAGCTGGTTTTTGACTTAGACCTGAACATGGTTTGCTCAAATAATGCATCAAACTCAAGGTCATCAATGCTTTGTGTATCATCTTTGGGTAAGGATATAATTTTGTCCAGGTAATAGAACGGGTCCAATGATTTCTCTCTAGTCCTTCGAAGAAGTTTATTGGGGTCACACATAGGCTCTACAAGATTTGGGTCAGGATTTTCTCTGGTATAGATCGTCTTCGGAGCCAGGGTTCCTAAACCATGCTACTTGGTGCTACTGGCCTTTTTGAATGGAGTCGTCAGGGTAAATATTTCAAGCAATAGAGATGTTTATCCCTCTGTTACCCTCAAGGGTCAAAACTGTAAATTTAGTCATTCTCCTAGGGAAAATTTATTCAATTCTGTCCTTAGAAATGACACAATAATTTTAGCACTCTGTAAACTTCATTTGGTTGAGGAAAGAATGACAAAGGAAACATACAAACCAACTTTGAGACCTGAAACTAGCTTTTCGGACCTGGAGAGGGCTCTCTTGGGAGAATTCATCTCGATACATGATATGGATTTAAGTTGTCAGCTAGATTTAACACCTTTAAATAATAAATTCTTAGTTTTATTGGCGCAAGAGAGTAATACCTTGGGATATGAAGTCGATTTAAGGAAACGATGGAAACAAATGACTCGGTGATTGAAATTGAGAGGATAAAGGCTAAGTGAGCAACAATCTTCAGTTAAAAATTGTTGTGTGTGGTGGGGAGAAAAACACATGAAGTAACTCGGAGCACCTCTGAGGATGAATTTAGAGTTAACTTAGAGGAAAACGGTTTGTTTGAATGGCATGACTCCCAGGGTGTTTCACGGTGAATCCTAGGTTTGAAATTACATTCCTATTTAGAAAAAAAAATATATGAATAAATAACACAGGAAGTACATACGCAAATAAAAGAAACAATACATCTAACTGATACAATTAGAATATTTTCATCAAAGCTTCAGGACTTTTGCATTAAATTTCGATCAAACTCAAACTACATTCAATAGTCACTGTCTATACTAATTTTTCCAACCAACCTGACTTATATTGAAAATATGAAATATATAGGCAAGGGAACCACTTGGGCTACCCTGCTCCTTATCTACTATCCCTACAATCTAGGAAACTGGTCATCTTCTGTTCAATGACCTTTCGTATGACCTCTTTCCAAAAATGGAAAATCGACTATGTTTGGTCGCATTATGACTGCTTGTCTTTGCCACTGAGGTTCATTTACCAGCGAGGTCTTGTCATGGGGGAGAGTGATGTGTCGCTGCCTCCCTTTGACAGGATGTCAAAACAATCAAGTGCTATGTCAGATTTCCTCCATCCACTGTAACAGTTTTGATTTCAACCGCCTGGTCATTTTCTAAGGTGTGTATGTGGCAAGTGACTGCTGACTGTCGCAACCATTATCAAAATGAAAAAACCGCTCAAGGGCAATGCATTCTCAAAAAATGTTGAGATCCACACCATGTTTGAGAATACAAAAAATGTAGTTCCTTAATTGTTCTTCTTCTACGCGCTGGAAAGGTTTGTGTGGACTTTCTCCCTAGTCGTTTCGCATTTTCTGAGATGCTTTTCCTTCCTTTCTTCTAACAACCTCTATGTTTTGTGAAGCTATACGATTGTATATTGTGCATATTTGAGATTTTTCTTGAGACACATCATGTTTCCTTCATGGCCTTGTGATGCTGACACTTCAAGGGCCTTTGCAGCTAACTGTCATCTCAATTCCTTGTTTTCCTGGTAAATCTCAATGATGGTGAGTTGCGCCTACTTCAACTACTTGGACGACCCTCAAACATCTGCTCCTTCGATATCTATCTTCCTTATTCCACTCCAGTTTTCTCGACTCATACCTTTGATAGGTTCCAGCCGAATAATGTGCCTAAGTAGTTCTTCAGCAACTGACCTTGCACGCGGTTCGCTCGGGACTTGGGTTTCCTCAGTTTCCTTGTTCTTCTTTGGCCTGCCCCTTCTCTGGGGTATTTTCTGCTGGGGGGACAAGGATTCTGACGTCTTTCCTTCATGCACAGTCTTTTTCGCTCCAGCCTTTACGCTGTGTGGTATTTCCTTTCCTGCGGATAGAGAGAGATCTCCTTTTGGATCCTTGGGGATGCCCGCTGTGAGAAAGAATGAATCCCAATTGCTCCCCAATCATCTTAATTCTTCAACTATCAACAATTTAATAAGCGATACATGAGAGAGTTTCCTTTTTGATTTATCCACTTGGGCTTATGTGTTGCTTGCCATCTCCCGGAGACTCTGGTTTAGGAAAAAAGGTATAATTAATGGTCTCCTCCCTGTGAAGTGCATCAACAATCTAATGTGATGCAAATATATCATTTCAAACCTCCCTCCATAGGTGAAATATTTCCTATTTACTCTATGTAGTTTTTGGAAATATTCCTGCAAGTATCTACTCGGAACACCTGCCTCGACCTTCCATCCTAGACAATCCCGTATAATGAAATATTCATAGCATTCTATGTACAAAGGCATTCCCTTAGACCATCTCTCGCCTCTCAGATGGATCTCGGTTGCAGTTTACACACTTTTCTCGGTTACCTAAAAAATAACACCAGATATCATTGCGTAGGATCCATCAAAACTAAGAGCGAACTTCTTGACTAGTCTTATATTGAGTCCTTGAATTTTTGTGCAAAAATCCACGCACCCAAATTGTTCGAAGGACGCTCTGACCTCCAGCTCTTCGTTTATCAATGTTAAGTTCTGGGGCTCAAGCCCAACACCTCTGCTACTTCACGTGCTCTTCCTTATGCTTTGGGAGGTTTCCATGGCACAACTCGTATTTATCCTATGTGCGACAGATCAAACATGGGCCCAAGGTGGTGATCCTTCTCAACCTGGGGTTGTGAGAGAAAACTACAGACAGTGCATAAGCCTGATTTGTGAATAGAATGCATGCAGAACATCTGGAATTTATAACAGAGCAGGCAGGAGGTGGAAACGTGCCAAGGAACACTAGATTCATGGTGATTGTATGTTTCGAAATGAACTAGAGGTTTTCCATATCACATATTCATGTGTAAAGTACAACTGATAAGGGTTGCAGGGCATACGTGATACGAATGCCGTGATTTTTCATTCTTCCAATCTTCGTAATGGGCCGATGATGGCCATTATACTTGCCAACGTGAATTCCATTAACAACTTGCCTTGACCTGGGGCACGTAGAAGCTCCCTTTTTTATAGGACCTGACTCTTTGGGAACATACTCGTACTATTTACACATGTTTTGACTCGAACATCCCTTCCCGAATCCAAGGGACAACTGACCACTTGATGACTTCGACCCTTTTGTTGCTCGGTACCTGACCTCACATGCTTTGACACACGGGCCATAACTTGACTAAAAACAACTCTAATTGAAAAAAAAAATGGCGGCGCTAACACATTTGATGGTCCAATTTCCTTTCTTGAACAACATCCAAGGAACTCCTTTCCCTTCCTTGTGTTTCATGTCATGGTGGGCATCCATCCATCCAACTTGTGATGCACAACCAATGAATATCTATGGTCTAATTCATGAACCAATAGATATTCATTGTTCATTGGTTGTGTTTTGGGCATGCCATGAACCAATGAATATCTATGGTCTAATTCATTATGTAGCTTCTATAAGAAACCCCAAAACACAACCATCATCTTATTTCCATTCTTTGCCAAATTTATTTGCTAAGTTATTTGACACTTAGGAATGCCTTGAAAACATGCAAGACTACCCAAGGCATGCTCATCCAACCTTGAAACCAATCGAAGACTGCTAATGGCCATCTTACTGGACAGGTGGAGGTTCCCATTTCCATATCCAAGGAGATGGAATTACAAGTAGTGTCTAAATACATTGCTAAAGACATTGTTACAACACTTAGCATAATTAAGCATAGGTTAGCATGCAAAGAAGTGTAAGAAAAAATATTTCCATACACAACACATACACATATTCACCATGATCACTTGCTTATATCAACCCATAGGGACATCTTATATATAAACAAGATGTAACCAACTCCCTTGAACTAAGGAAGATGAGGTCCACATAGATTGGTTAGTGTGCATAATGAATTCCTTAATATTTCCCTTGTTCTATTACCAATTGATTGTTTTGGTCTAACTACCTAATCGATCAAATGATTAGTCAACCATGCAATTGGTCTCCTAGTAAACTCCATAGTCAACCTCCCATTCAACCACTCAATCGACCTCCCAGCCAAATGTCCTAGTCAATTGTTGATCGTCAATTGATTGTTTCCAAATATCTAGAGGTATGATGAACCTACAAATCCTATCATTCCAACACCTCCCATCAACACAACGCTCTAGAGATTCAGGAGGTGAAATTACTTCTACCCAACCCCCCCATAATTGTAGCTTCATGAAGCCCAAGCATATTTCCCAAACCAATCTTCTAAGAGAGGCTTCTTAAATATGTCAACAACTTTATCATCTATCTTGCAATAAAATAGATTCACAACATTTTGTTGTACTAGTTGTCTCAAATAGTGAGCATGCAACTCCACATGCTTCATTCTATTATGTGCAACATGATTTTTTCAACTTGCATTGCACTTGGATGATCACAATACCATATAGTCGATGTCTCGATAATAAATCCATGTTCACCCATAAGATGTTGAATCCAATACTACTTCTATACCAACATACATTGCACCTCAATATTGTGTTTCTATGGTCAATAATGAAACCACCTTCTACTTTTTACAAGACCAGACAATGGGTCTGAAACCAAGTCAAAGTACATAACTCAATGTCGAATTTATATAATCTCCATATCTAACCCAATTCCAATCAGTGTAAATGACTAGGCAGATCTCTTTTTCACTACAATACTTTATACTAAGTTGGTAAGTTCCCTTGATATAACTAACAATTCTCTGTGTATACTTAACATGAGTTTCTTATGGATATTACATAAATGAAGAAACCACATTGATAGTAGAGGAAATATTAGGTCGGCTATGATTTAAATAAATAAGGTTACCGAAAAACTATTGATAGAGTGTAGCATTGAATTTTGGAGAATCACAATCTTTGATGAGCTTCACTCATGATTGATAAGGTGTAGCACAAGGTTTACAATCTTCCATTATGAACTTATGTAAGATATTCAAAAAAAAATTAGCTTGAGAAATATAGATTCCATCATCCATCTATAACACTTGAATACCCAAAAATAAAGTCAATAGACCAAGGTCGGTCATCTCAAATTTATATGTTAATTTTTTTCTCAAACCCAAAATTAAATTACCATTGCTTCTAGTAATGACTATGTCATCCACATATAATGCAACAATCAATGTTTCATATTTTACATGAAATACACAACCATTGTGATCTAATTCATTTTGTTTGAAACCAATATTGAGGAAAAATTTGTGAATATTCTCATACCATGCCCTAGGGCCCTATTTCAAACCATACAAGGATTTCCTTAGTCGACACATAAGACTACCATCTTTCTCAAAATCAGGGGGGTTGTTCCATGTAATTTTTTGGGGCGAGATTACCATGTAATAACTTTTGAAATTCATTTGATGTACCTCCCATCCAAAGTGAGTAGAAAGTGAAAGAAACAATTGAAAAGAGTTCATCTTTGCAACAGATGCAGAGGTCTCAATTTAGCCTATGATGTTTTGTTGAGAAAATACCTTAGCCACCAAATGAACATTATGTCTTTCAAAAAGCCTTCATATGTGAATTTGGTCTTGTAGACTCATCAAAATTTCATCACATTCTTTCCTTGAAGTTGAGGGATTACATCCCACTTATCATTCTTCATTAAGGAATGATACTCATTACCCATAACATCCTCCCATCCAGTTCAACCATGTGCATTTTTATATGTATTTGGATCACATCTTTAGTACACATTCCATTAGAAAAACACTACAATGTTTCTTTTAAATTCTATATTTCCTTGTGTCATAGATGTTTCATGCATTATCTCTAGTGACTTCAATTGTCTTGGAAACTCATCTAGGAAGGAACACTCCAATTGTTGACGGAGTTCCTCTACTAAAGTTGTCATTCCTAGACTGAACAAGAGTCCCAAAACTTGTATTTGATTATGCGATGGAAGGTTGACAAGAGTCCTAAAAGTGCACCCTCCTTGACTTGTTCTCTCTCTCTTGGATGGGTGACATTGTAACTCATCCAAGAGGGGTCTCTCCTCTCTCCCTCCTTTAAAAGGAAGCCCTCTCTCCTCATTTTGACATGAAATTTTCACAGCATCTCTATTATTCCAAAATCTCTCCCCACTCTCTCTCTTTCTCTCCCATTTTTCTCTTGTAATTTTGGGGCCATTTGGTAACCTTTCTTGGAGAAATAAAGTGAAGCTCTGTAGGATCTCTTGGTGTTCTCGGTGCATTATTGGTGCTTTTGGATATTCTTGTATGGTATTTTCTCTTGGTGAGGCAACATTTTATATTTTCATTTATTTTTTCTTCACATTGTTTTACTTGAAGAACCTTAAGCAAAGTATTTTGTTAGGGATAAATCTGTAGTAGTATTGCTATAATTTTATGTGATTTTCTTTTATTAGTGTTTGCAAAGCATTTTGTAGGAATTTTAAAACATATCACCTTCTTGCCTAGTTGTGTAGCAAGGGTTTAAAGATTTGCAGGTTGCCCAAGCTTGGAGGAGAAACTCCAAAGGCTTCATTTTTCTCCATATAATTTTATTTTTTAATTTCAGCCTTTTATTTATTTATTTTATGCTCATATTATCATTCAAATGTTGCTAAAAATTCAATCTTCAAGTTCATATTTTTTCTGTAAAAATTTATGTACATATGCTAACATAAAACTAACATATTGTGGTGATTTTTAGCATTTTCCAGCAAGATTTCTTGGTTGTTTTATGAAGTTTTTCACCATAAAAAGAGGAGGTGTTTCCCAAAATAGGCAACTAGAAGATCAAGAGAACATCACTAAGATTTGGTGAACATCCCCTCTGTATATCTCACTTTCTAAAGTCATTGTAAACATCCCAAGAGAGTCTCTTGGGATTGCACTTTCTATTTCTTTAAAAGTTTAAAATCTATAAATATTTTTAATACTATTTTCCCACACCTTGCATTGTGATTGGCTCTGTCATCCTTGCAAGATTGTGCCAGCTAGGATTATAAATAATTTTATGATTTTTGTTTTAGTTAACTTCGTCCACCTTTGCCACAAAAATCGGAAGGCTTTGTTCTCCACCTTGCGCCAAAGTAGTGTGGTTAATTTGTTTAAGTTATTTATTTTAAGTAATTTTGTTTTTCCCACATCTTGCATGTGAGTGGCTATGTCATCCTACAAAAATCATGTTGGATAGTGTTTAAAGTCTCCTTTTATATTCCAAAGTAAATAAAATTTACCTTGCCTTTGCCTCGTATTCCATCCCCTTGCCACTTTGTGGATGTTGGGTAATAAGAAAGGGCAAAGGATTGAGTGGATAATTTAATTAGGCACCCATTTTCCATTATAGTTTTCCAACTAAACTAAGGTGAGGAGGCTAGAAGGAGTTGTAGCCGGAGACGTTTTCACAACACTAAGTGTCGTCCTTTTTGAGAGCCCAAACACTTTGGACTTGACAAGTGGAGCAAGGGGAGAACCTTGGTATTCTTATTATTGAAAACCTAGCATTTCCTCTTGGCTAAGGGATAAGGACTTGGGGTAGTCACATAGCTTAGGTTTGAAACCTTTCACATCTAAACCACTAAGCTAAAATGAAACTTAAAATTAACTAAAAATGAACCTAAACACTTGCAAAACATTTACATTTACCTGCAATTTATTTTCAAGTATTTACATTCTATTTATTTTGTGCAAGTTATTTTTCATGTGTAAATATTTACATTGATTCATTTATAAGAATTTTTTATTCTTTTAAAGTAATTGTATAAAGTTATTTTTTAAGTCCTTGTGTAGATAGTTCTTAATTTGTTTTATTCTTGTAAACTTATCTTTCTTTTGTGTATATTGGAATAAGTGGAGTTTGATAATCTTTAGGAATTGGTCTAATTGTTGTTTAATAAAACAAAGGTTTGCTTGTCATTGAAAGATTTAATATTGCATTGGTCGCTTGTCATTGGGTTGGATAATAGTGATTAACAAATCAATTAACTCCTGGAAATAATAAAAAATTTACATAGTTTAATAGGGTCTACCCCCCTTGGCTTCCCTAGGAGTGAGCCTAGACGAAAGGAGTCTAGATCGAGGTGATAGTAGGTCTAGACTCAGGTTTGTGCCTCCAAGGACACATCAAGTGGGTTGGAGACTTCTACATGTTTGTAGGTGTGTATTAGGATCACAACGTCTTTGGCATTGTTGTTGGGGATAAGTTTCTTATCCTTGGTTGATTGACAAAATTTAATTAGTTCTTTAAATAAATAAGTAATAAACTTTTCCCTTAATTTTTAACTTGATTTTTGTTGTTTGACATTGCTTAATCTACAAGTGGAAACTACACTTAATCATTCCTTGAGGTATCCTACTAGGGAAACCCGCAATGGTTGGTTTATTCCCTTCTTGAACCTGAAAGGGTGTATAGGAGGAGAATAAACAGACTAGCTCCTCGTAGGCTCCTTGAAAGTATTGAAGAAGAAGCAATATATGATATACATCTCTTGTTTGTACATACTAATCCTACAAAAGCTATGGGTTACCCAGTGAGGCCATGTAAATTTACTAATATTCAAGGTTATCCTCACCCTATTCCTCACAAAGCTATTGAGAAATTGCCTCCTTTTCAGGAAAACAATGTTATTAGTGCCAAGTATCACATCATGAATTTCAACATGTGAGTCCTAAAATAGTGTAATGGTCACAATTATGAAGATGTGAAGATGATTCTTTTTGTGTATTGTTTGGAAGGGGGTGCCTTAGATTGTTTCATGGAACAAGATGATGACAAATTTAGCACCTTGGCATAAATCCAGAAAGCCTTCAATGAAAGATGGGGTGATCAAAAGGAAGGTTGTCATTTATTGGCTTCTATTAACTCTAGTCAAAAGAAGGAAAAGGAAAGAATGAAAGAATTCGATAAGACATTTCATGACTTGGTTAAGAGCCTCCCTCAAACTATTAAGCCTCCTGATGCATCTATTTTAATTCATTATATGGAATCCTTTGAGGGTGAAATCAGATATCAATTAAGGGACAAAGATCCAACAACTATAAAGGATGCACAAAAGTACGCTATCAAAATAGATAAGAATATGCAAGATGCTAGGAAGTCAAATATTCTTGGTTTCTCAAGGGAACTTCTTCCAAAACCAATGAGGAGAAGAAGAAGAAAATTGAAAATCAAGAATCTTCTAATGATGGCATTAAGGAGCTCACCCAATTAATTAAGCAAATGGAGATTAACTAGGATAATTAAATGAAGCAAATAGAGATTAGCCAGGCTAATCAAATGAGATAACATGCTAATTAGATGAAAACCATGCAAAATAGGTTGATATCCATGGACAAGGCTCAAGCTAACAGACCCCATCATAAGCCAAATGATAAGTGGCCAAAGAAACCTCCACCTCATGAAGAAAGGCCCCCAAATCATTTTGAGTCTACTAACTTGGTTTACCACGAAGTTATCCCATATTGTAGACCTTGTGGGCAATTTCATGAAGAATCAACTTGCCAAATTTTTCTTCAAACTTGTAATGAAGGGAACCCTCTAGATTAGAAAATGAGAAAGCTAATATGTTTGGTTGTGAATATAATGTGAGTATGGATGAGAAGATGGAATTGATGGAGCATAGTAGGGAGGTAAATTGCATGAATGAAGTTGTGGACAAAGTAACAAAAAATTATGGTCCTAATCCTACTCCCAAGCAAGTGTCAGAAATAGATATATATATAGAGGTTTCACTTATCAAGGAGATGGGACCAAAAATAAAGATAGGCCACAAGAAAGATTTCCTAAGACACCTCATCCCCTTACTAAATCAATTGTTCCTACAAATTCAGAATTAAATATTGACTTAGGAGGGTGGTTGAATAATGAAAAAATGTTGGTCCATGTGGCAGAAATTATGAAGATTCCATATCAAAAGGGGTAATTTCTCAAATCTATAGAACATCCTCTCAAGATAATGGTGACAAGCCACAGGTTGTATCTTACCAAGATGCACCCGATTTTGCAAAATTGGGATAGGGGAAATGAAAAGAATCAATTGTTTTTTCTTCATCTACTTATGAACAATTATCTCCTTCACAATTGCATGCTTGATTATGGAGCAAGTTCAAATTGTACGACTAAGAAAGTAATCGAACAATTAAATTTAAAGATTTCAAGGCCTTATCATAACATTTGTGTTGTGGATAGTAAAACAATTGAAGTGCATGGTTTGATAAAGGGATTACAAGTACATTTGGCTACCTTCCCTAATATTCAAATAGAAATGAACATAGTGGTGATTGATGTGACCGATGTTTGGGGTATGTTTCTCTCAAGGAAAAAAAATACAGATCTAGGGGGAAGTATACAAATGGATTTAACTTATGCCACCATTCCCACTCCAAATGGGGCCATATTTATATTAAACAGAGAATTGGAAAGAAAATACCATGTTGAAGATCCTAAGAAACCCATAAATGAGTTTATATATCATGAACTATAGATGAGATGTTATGAGATACCATCTAATTCTCTAACATCTATCAAGGAGAAACTTAAGGATGAACTCCCAAGTGTTTGTAATATTTTGGATACCATGGATTCTTTTGATGGTATTTTTCTTGAAGAAGCTTCAAGTGAAAGGGGTGTTGATGTGAATTCTTCAAAATCAGGAACAAAGTTGAATTTGTCATTTGGGAATGCATCATCAACATCAGTTCGTCGACATTCAGATTAATCGGTTCGATATTAGGAAGATTTGGGCATGCGTTTTGGGCCATCTGCTCCATATGTCTTAGAAATTGGGGACATTTATTTTGACGAATATGATGTCTTCAACAAACAGGACAAGCATAAAAAGAATAAAAAGAAAAAAAGAGAAAGTGGAAGAAACTTGGTAGAGGATTGTAGGGATAATAAGGAAGTGATTGATGGTAATAATAGTCAACATATCATCCCTGTGGAAGATTATGTCAATCCTTTCAAATAAGGGATAAAGTCGACAGACTTTAAATCTTTTCACTTGGCACCAATGCAACTTCATCAAAAAGGGTTCAAGGAATATTCTATTAAGTGGTTGAGTACTAAGAAAAATGGTTCACATTAGAACATCAGAAAACAAGTTCAAGTGTATAAGTCTTCTGACAACTCATCTCATCCAGTTGGACGACATAAAGTTGAATATTCTAGTGAAAAGGCTCCACCTTGAAATGATCTTCAACGTAGTCATCTAGTGTCCAAAGGGGCACCTTTTGTAACATATCTCTAACCTTTCTCCTTTCGATTCTTTCAATTTTGTCATTATTTCATTTATGTATATAGTTTATTATATATTCATTTCATTTATTTGATTATTGTCAATATCATTTCATTTATTTGATTATTATTTATTCTTGTCACACATGTACTTATGTTGGTTATTGGTGAGAACTTTGTTTTGCAGATTATGAGGTTCTTGCATGCTTTCCGTCCCGAAGATCGATCACACATCCCCATGTGGATCCAAATGTTGACCACATATTTCAAATAGGTGTCAACATCAGGTATCATGAATATATGTACATGGTGGTATGACACGTTTGAATACTTATGTCTCAACATAGCATTTCCCCCCCCCAACACTTCTTTCTATGTCTATGGAATGTTCGCTCCCCTACGTGGGATAATTTTGTAATATGTTAGCATGGTTAAAGTTTTATTTAGTTTCCTATGAATTTATCACTAGGGAAGTCCTTTCATCAAGGATTTTGTTTCCTCAGGTAATTAATCTTTCTTTTCAATTATTTTAATTACTCTTGAGTTTTTCAACCAATAATCCTCCAAAGTGGTGAAAGGTTTTCTAATGGTTGATCCAAGTGGGCGAATAAGGTCTAAATATGTTGTAAATTACCATTATAGACTTAAACTATAATCTTGCGTAATTCCGATAGGTTTTGATAGGATTTTTTAATAATTGAAATTTTCCGTAAATTCAAATTTTTAATTATTTTTGATGAAAAGTGTAAAAATTTGGTCCTTATGGATTTTTTATAGGGGTGTGAGTACTAAAAAAAACTTCTTATGGCCCCCTACACTCTTGGACCAAGTTTCAACTCAATTGGACAAGTTTTTCTAGGTCATTGTCCATGAGGATTCCAAGTCAGTCAAAAGTTAGCAAATAATTGGCTAAAATCGTGACTAGTTGTATATCCCCTACAACTCCACCAACAGTTGTGGCTGAGAAGAAGCCTAGTGAAAGTAATGCAAAATCTATGGATTCCATCTTGTGTGGTCTATCTGAATCCGAGTTTTTCAAGGTGATGCATTATGGATCGACAAAATATATTTGGGACAAGCTTCAAAACATCTATGAAGGCAATGACAAGGTTAACAAAGAAAATCTCCAAACTCATAAAAGACGGTTTGAGATTTTGAAAATGAAAGACAATGAAAATGTTGCATCCTATCTTCTTCTCGTGCATGAAATTTTCAACCCCGTTAGAGGACTTGGTGAAAAGGTTGAAGAACCAATGATTGTACAAAATGTGTTAAGGTCGCTCCCCTTAATATTTGATGCCAAAGTTTATGCCATTGAATAAATAAAGGATCTTGATTCATTAACAATGGATGAATTGCATGGGATCCTCACGAAATATGAAATGGGGACAGAGAAATAAAATCCATCAAAGAAATAAACAACCTTCAAAGCTTCAAAGAAGACAAAGAATGGATAGAATGAATCAAGTGATAGATCTGACAATGAATCTGATGCAATGGAAGTCCATTTTGTGAGGAAACTCAAGAAAGGATTTGGAAAATATAAAATCAAGCTTCCCTTTAAATGCTTTAATTGTGGAAAAATAGGACATTTTGTTGATAAGTGTCCATATGCAAAGGATGAAAGTAGTAATGATGAAGAAGACCATAATGTAAATAAAGGGATTAAAAATCATCAACACAAAAATAACCACAAATAGGACAAGCATGATAATAAGAAGAACTCTTATAAGAATAAGAAGAATCTCTACTCAAAAGGGGTTAGTGACTCGTCTGCAGAAAGTTGTTTCTATAGTGGTAGAGAAGAAACTCTCTTTATGGAAATTGAAACAAAAATTGATGAATAGAAAGAAATAGAAACAATGGAATAAGAAGAAGAGGAAAATGTCAAAACAAATGGGGAATTGAATCTTGAAGAAGAATTCATTTGTGCCTTAAGGAAAATAAAGAAGCTTAGGAAAAAGAATTTGAAACAAAAGGAGCAATTGCAAAAATATGAAGAGGAGGATTGTGATTCAATAGCCAAAATGTTACAAATCCTTGAAGAAACATAAAATACCATCATGAATCTAAAGTTAAATTAGAAGAATCAAGAAGTATGGAAGAAGTGGTGAGAATCCAACTGAAGAAAAAGGAAGAAAATTGTGAAGAGATAGAATTTGAAATTGTTTCCTTAAGAAAGGAATTGGAGAAAACAATTATTAATTTGAATAGAATCTTGAGGTTTGAAAAGAGTTTTGAAATATTAGATGATATCATCAATTGTCAAAGTTATTCACTCGTTAATATTGGTCTTGGAGATGATGTTGTTGTTTCCTCCCTACCTACACTTGGCCTTGCTACAACCAGGGAAGTTTTATTTGTTGTAGGTGGAGTTCATATTAGTTTTCCAAAAGAGAAACCTACTGTTGATTGTTCCAAATAGATTGATGAGTTTCTTGTTCCTCACATAGTATAATTTTGACATATAGATGACATTGTTGTGATATGCCGAGTTGTTCTACTCTTGTAAGTAAACCTAACCTCGAGCCTACTTCCTCAACTAGTGAAAAAATTTGTGCCCTGCCATCATCCTCACCATAAAAAATGAAGGAGTGACAATCATGGTTTCATATATTGTTTGCATAAGAGACATGAAAGACATGATTATGTACTAGTGCCAACTATGAAGATAGATTATGGTTTTATTGATGGATGGTCATGGAATCATTTGATTATATGTTTGAGGACTTCATATCATTGTGTATCATTGGATGTACACTTGTGCAACATTCCTCTTACTTACCAATGATTTCCTTAGAAGTGGTCGACGAAGGATCAACCTAACATGACAATTGACTAGAGTTCTGAATAAGTTCTTAAGGAGAAACATAAGTTCATGGGGAGCATCCATTTTCCATTGATTTCAAAGGGATAGATTTGTAGACACAGGGAAAATGATCTCTATTTTGGGGAGAGTTTTATATAGGGGGAGAATTATTTCTATGCATGGTGGACTATGTGTTTCATTGTCGGATTCCCATCATTGTAGTATTTCCATAAAGGGGAAGATTGTTGGAGTTATTGGCATTGATGTTAAATGATTGATGATGTAATTAATGTCATATTACGACATTCCAATACAC